>JAZGTK010008414.1:0-18309 GCA_036877625.1 Ambastaia sidthimunki
CACACTGGGCACTCTGAACTGCACATGAGCATGTGTGACCCCCAAATCCTTGTTCCTTGACCAGTGTGATCACTCTGAATGTGCCCGGGCACCACTTGGACCAGATTGTTAAGTTAACCAGAGTGTGATTGTTAACCAACGGCAGAGCACGGAACAGCTACTCATCATTACGACAACACACACCTTCTATTACTTCTTGGATAATACATTTTTTCAATTAATTAATTTGAGTACATTTAGGTTTATAACGGGTCTGGTTCTAACCTTGTTGATGAACAGAAATTGTAGTTTGCGAGTAAAGCTGCAAATTACTCCAAGTCAGTGGGCTCCATAATAATGTTACGATATGTGCTGTACAATGAAGTGAAAATCGCTATCCAGCATAAATGATAAATCTATTAGGTAGGGTATTAGCGAAAGTGCTTTTCTTCAAACAAAAGTTTGCATTGTAAATGATGTAAGCTTGCTCCAGCTTTAAGTGCAAGTGTGAGTGCAGGGGAGGGGGGACAATTGTGCTCCAGCATGGTTCAAGGCAACCGTCAGAACACTAGTTAGCATTGTTAAACAGTGTTAAAAGTGTTTCTGTTGCTCAACTCGTAGAGCATTGCATTAGCAGCGCAAAGGTTATGGGTTCGATCCTAGGGAACACAAGTACTGATAAAAATGTATACCTTAAATTCACTGTAAGTCGCTTTGGATAAAAGCGTCTGCCAAATTAATAAATGTAAACAAATGTAAAAATCTGTAAAACACAATTAAAAAAAACATGCAGCAATGCAGTGTTACCTCATATAGGCTGTTGATTTGTCCCAGCATGCCTTGTGTTTCTAAGATAGCTGCCTCTCTGAGTTATTGTCAGATGATAATTAAATGCAATAGTGTATTCTGCTCTTACTGTCATAGGAAACTGTGACAATTCCTGTGCTGGAGCTCAGCTTGGAATTCACCTCACCTACTTACATCACATTTCCCACAGGAAAAGGAAAAGCTTTTAGCCTTTGGCAAGAGGAAAATCTTTTTGTCTATAGGGGAAATAGTCCAGATGCCTAAACCAGGAAGTTACTGTGGATGTTGATGAGAGGCTGTAATATTTAACATCAAACGATTTAGCTCTCACAAACCTCCTCCCTACACCATTCAGTTGTTCCAATGTTCACACCCTGGTTTGTTCAGAGCACATCTACTTAACTCAATTAATTTATACTTAATCTTATTTACCTGCTGTAAGACTTGATGGATTTCTGCCTTAGGCATTAGAAAAGTAAAAACTATTTAATTTGACACTCCAAGAGTGAGGCCAGAAATATGGTAGAGATGTCACATAACTGAGCTTCTAGTATGTGACTGGGAAGCAGAGACCATCAGGTTATTGAAAGGTTTAAGAAATCAGGAAGTTCTGGGACAGTCACTCCTCTGTAGGATGCAGTGACTCGTTTCCTTGTCGTCACTAGCTTGACGGTCCTGGGATAAAAGGGAGTGGAAACTAATGGACTGAGGTTGCCACAGCTGATTGAATCATAATTATTCAGTAGTGGCATCAGTTTACAGTAGGCCCCAAAACGCATTTTGGCATATTATACTTAAGTATAAATGTCATATTATTAAATATCACAATTATAAATATAAAAAAGTAAAAATTAATTAAAATAACTCAATTAGTTTTTTTCCCAAAATGTCTTCATTTTAAATAATTTATTAATTTTATAATTAAGGTTAAGAGATTTATTTATTTGTCACATACTAGTTATACAGAATACAGCAAGTAGTGAAATGAAATCTGAGGTTAGTAAATATTTGGATGCTTAAATGTCAAATTAGTGGGTTGTGTCTATAATTATTGTAATTATTTGTACCTGTGGGTAAGTAACTTACATTTCCCTAAAATCACCTTGAGACCAGTTGGTTAAAAGTAGTTACTATTGAACTATCTTCACTATGAAGACTATGAAGTTCTGAGCAAAGCTTTAGCATTATGTTTTTAGATTTTCTGTGTAACCTTTTTTAGGTAATCATACAGCAGTCAAAAATATCCTGTAAAACAAAATGAGAGAACTTCTATTATGTTTTAGGTTTAAGTAAAGTGTTTTTCATGGCTGGAGTGGAAATGTCCTAACACACAAAGTAAATGCATACCAAGCAACTTTCTCCTTGGATACAGTTAGAGAGCAAGCTTATGTTTGGCAGTATTTAGCAGAGGTAAACACCCCCATGCACAGGCAGCGTTCAGACTCTTTGCACACACTCTGCTGCCTACATGATCTTTCATACAATATTAGTAAAGGTTGTTTCTGGGCAGCGCAAGGCTGCGCTATCTCTGGTGTAAATAATCCAGCTTCTGAAATTGCCCTTATGTCAGTGCCCAAAGGGCTGGCCGGAGACCTCATTGGAAATGTTTTAAGTGTATTTTAATCAGTGCCTCCATGCAGACAATGTTACAGTATGCTTTGGCCAAATCTCTCTGACTTTTTATTCATTTATTTCTGCAATTATTCATGTTTTTTCATACTTCAGTGGTGGACTTGCTGTTGTTTTAAATGAGTTTTACAGCTGTGGTCCCGAATCTTGTTATTAATCCTTTGAGATTGTATGTAGAAGCATTGCCAATGAAAAAATGCATATAATACATATATACCACAGATATGTGTTATATATAACAGAATATAATGAAATCATACTTTTTCTATACTTGTATGCCGGTAATAACATGGTATTCATTAAAGTAGTTTGGAGTACCATGATGTATAAACAAGCTACTCAATTGCAAGGTATATTTCAAAGCACATTACTGTGCAAAGTACATTACTGACATCTGCTACCATTACCGTGACAGTATCATACCATATGATGGGACCATCATTTTTATATACTGTATGATACTGTTTTAGTTTGAGTTTTATTTTACTGTTTTTTTTGGAAGAGATATAAAGGGTTGTTTTGCATTCTCTCTTTAAGGCATTGAGGTAGAGCAGTGTCTCTCTACTCAGCAGCTGGAGTCAGACCATACCTCTTCTGCAGGAAAGCTGTCTTAAAATAGTCTGCTCAGAAATGACAAGACAGCTGGGTGGGGGGAGTGGTAGAGAGTTCTCCACTGTCCTTGAAATAGCGGAGAGCTGCTGTAAACCAGTGATTAGTTATACCATCACCAGCATTTCTCTGTGCACCCCCAGGCTATGACCAAACTGCCCAAGGGGAAAGTGTGTGCACGGTTGTGAAAGTTGTCTTAACCTTTGTTGCCCTGGAATGCATGTCCTAAGATTATGTATCGGCTTGACAGTGTCATTGCCGAATGCCACTATGTATTTATTCCTGTCTGTCATTAAGATGTCATGGACTTGGTTCAGACTTTTTAATTATCCATGTAACAAATGCAAGTTGTATTAATTAGCATACGTGCATGGTTTTCAGGTGCAATTATGGATGGCAGGGCCAGTTCTGTGACGAGTGTCTGCCTTACCCCGGCTGTGTACACGGGACCTGCGTCATGCCATGGCAGTGCACATGTGAGAAAAACTGGGGCGGCCTTCTGTGTGATAAAGGTAAGGGTTCCACTGCATTGCACACAGTTGTGCTAAAAGTTTAACCTAGTTCATTTTAAGTGGAGCTCAGAAATCCAGTCTGTTGGTCAGCACACATCCTGGAAGGTTGTTAGGAATGAAAAACACCTGAGAGGTGACTGCAGTCGTCTTTATTTATTTACCAGCTTTTATGCATATTGGCTTCGCCTTACAACGCATGCTGGAGCCCTCAGTTTATCAGCTGTTTTCACCCAAAGAGCAAATGTTACCAGCTGTAAAGTCTTTAAGGGATACTTTGGGTTATTTCTTCATCCATGTCTTCAAGGAGCAGCCCATAGGCACATTGTACTTGTTACACAGTCATTTTAGCTTTTGTATCCTTGTAGATCTGAACTACTGTGGCACGCACCACCCATGTGTCAATGGCGGGACCTGTATGAACTCCGAACCAGATGAATATAACTGTGCCTGTCCTGATGGGTACTCTGGCAAGAACTGTGAAATAGGTAAGAGGATGGATGGAGGGTTGAGAGAGCTATATAGAATGTGTGATATGGCATTGGTATAAAGGGATGGAAATTTTACAAAGGTTAGCATTAAGGTGAGCAACTGGGGCAGCTGGGGCCTACTGGTTAGTGAGTCGGGCTTGTAATCAGTAGGTTGCTGGTTCTGAAGTGCCCTTGAGCAAGGCACCTAACCCTGATTGCTCCCTGGGCGCTGCAGTGATAGCTGCCCACTGCTTCGGGTGTGTGTGTGTTCATGACTTGCAGTGTGTGTTCACTCCTCACCAGTGATGGATTAAATGCAGAGGTCACATTTTGGGTATGGGTTACCATATCTGACAAAAAACGTGTCACTTTCATTAGTATCATGGGGAACCATACACTTGGTAATGCTAACCCTAACAACCCACACAAAACAACATAAAGTTGTTGGTTGTTGCTTTTTTTTGAAAGGGTAAGAAAGGTTTGTTTTGTGTCAAGATTTATGATTTATACAATTGTGTTTTGCAGCTGAGCATGCCTGTGTTTCGAATCCCTGTGCAAACGGAGGAACCTGTCATGAAGTCTCCTCAGGATTTGAATGTCAGTGTCCACCAGGCTGGGAGGGAACCACATGTGCTAAAGGTTAGAAAAATGTTAACCTTTCTTGTCCCCTGCATTGCTTCCAGCCAGTTGACTTTGCCTGGAAACCTTGTTACTAGACTAGAACACAGATACCCCACCACCCCCGGCTCCCTCTACTAACATGTGTCCAGATGCAGTGGTCAGTGTGGCCCTTGGCTGGATCTTATGGGATAGGCAGAGGAAGCCAATCCTGGATCTTGGCAGTGCCGCAGGGTCCTTTTGCAAGAGCTGAACTCTTACAGGCACCAGAATTATACCCTGGTGATACCGATCATGGAAACAGGGACATTCAAACGATTTGTCTTTATGTTAAACCAACATTTGGCCTTATAAACCGAGAATGTAGTGAGTTGAGGGCTGCCACTCCATGTCTGCTAAACCATCCCACTTTTGCACTATAGAGCTGTATTCCGGTGTCTGGCAAATGTGTCTGTATTTCTTACCTCTGGAATGCATAATGTTTTCACCCTGGTCCTCCATCACTCATATGGGGCTGTTACCATTGTCATAGCAACAGCAGGATCCCTTGCTGGAATTTGGACATTAGCACATTTCACTCCCACCCCCAACCCATTTTACCCATAAAGGTTTTCCCCCGCCTCTTTTTGCTTTCATGTCTAACCCTTTTACACACCCTTTTCCACCCCATTCTGTAACAACACTATATGCACTGTACACTGTATATGAATAAAGAGAAAAAGGAAGGAGAAATATCAGTTGTTTTTGTTTGTCCCTGTTTTTCCCAAATTTTAATTAGGTGCTCTTCAGTTCTTTGTGTTTGTATTATAATTGTAACAGTTTGGGCTTTAATAACAGCTATTTGGTGATTTGGATCTCTTTTTGTCACACTTTCTCCTGTTTTCCTGTCCAGCCTTTCAACTGTAAACTTCTGGTATTTTTAGGGTTGTCAGTTTTTAAATTGGGTATACAGATAAGTTAACCATAGCCTAAAAATAACTTGCAACGTGAACAACTGTCTTCAGTCAGTCAGTCATTTATTTATTTATTGCAATAATAAAGCAAAGTCTTGAAAAAGTGTATATTGTAAATAAAATGGGAACTGATGAACTGATTCATTATCTAGTACATGTGAGGTGGGTAGAGAACAACCTTCATACCCATGCTGGGTGAAAAATTGTCCATGTTCTATAGATGAAACTGTAATTCATCCTTTTAAAATTCATACAGGTTGTTTTGTTATGAAAATAATTCAGGATTAAAACACTTTGTATGTTTTAACGCAGCTGAAGTAATTTATTATTAAATTATAGAATGTATCGTAATTTTGTGTTTATGTTGCAGACATGGATGAATGTGTCTCCAGCCCGTGTGCACAAGGCGGAACATGTATCGACTTATCCAATGGCTTTGAGTGTATCTGTCCTCCACAGTGGGTCGGGAAAACCTGTCAAATCGGTAAGATTTACATCCTCATCATTAGATCCCCAGGCATGTTTTCAACTGCTGTGTCTTGGACTGTCCACTCATGCATATTCATCTTGGCATTGATGTTTGTTGAAAAATGAGTTCACTTATGCATACAAATGGTTTATATGTTGTGTTCTCGATATAAATGTAGAATTGCATGCATGTTCAGAAAAGCCAACATTGCATGTTTTTCAGGCAAGGCAAGACTGGGCCCAGAAACTGGTAATAACAGCAACCTGATTTTTACGCCTATAGAGTGCAATTACAGTATATGCAAGTAGGAATGGTTTTACAGCTGTATATAAAGCTAGATCAGGTGGCCCTCTCTGTTATTACAGGCTTCCCAGTATTGGTGGTTTTTTCCAACATTTTGTTTGCAATAGTGTGCAGCTCTGGTCAGAGGAAGTGATGAATGTGAAAGGAAGTTGTTTGTGTCCTGTAAACAAGCGTCGGGTGGGAATAGGAATCGGTCTGCTCATCTTATAGTTCGGACCCTAGCCTTCTGCTTGTGTTTCATACACAAGAGCCAGGCCTAGGCTTGGTGGGGTGTCATATTTCCCAGAGGACAGGTGTGCAGGGGAACTGAGCATACCTCGCCATGGGCCCCTGATGAATTTTTAAATGCATAATAAGCATCAGTTTTTGTCATGGCAAAGTCTTAGGACTTGTAGCCCCCTGGACTGGCTTGTCACCTGCTTTTTAGTCAGTTAATGGGGGTTATCAGGAACTTGGCAATAAAGTAATTGTATCAATATATGGGTTATTGTGAATTTTTATGTTTAATAATTTAAAACCCTTTACTTGTTTTTTAAACTTTAATGCTTCATAAAATTAAACTTATTCTGAGATTGAATTAAGGTTACATTAAACAACTGAATGTTCCCACAGACTTGCTCTTGGTCGTGATCAATCTCTTTTTTTTTTCCCCCAAAAAATATTAACATGAAAATGTTCACAACTGATCATTGATTTCAGATCATCAATAGAGTATTGCAAGTCATGAAAATATCAATGCAGTATTGTGAGGTAAAATATATTTACAATAGCAATATTTTTCCACCATTAACTAATAGGTTAGAGATGAGCAAGAGCAGATCCAGAGTTTAGCTGTAATTGATCAGCACAGGGAATTCAAGCAAAGTGGCATCAGTGTAACTGTTAGAAATTCAAGCCATCCTTCTGTTCAATGGGCTTAATGGTGGTGGGGTTACAAAACAAGATCTCAGATTTCTTTCCCCCGCTTATGGATTCTCTTTCTTTCCTCTACTTTTCCTACCATTCTGTCTCCAAAAATCAAACAAATCTTTTAAAATGGACCAAATCCTTTACAAAATACTTCCAACTCTTTTTCCCTCACTTCTACAGATGCAAATGAGTGTATGGGGAATCCTTGTGTTAATGCTCACTCTTGCAAAAACATGATTGGTGGATATCACTGTGACTGCTTTCAAGGATGGGCCGGACAGAACTGTGACATCAGTCAGTATCTAGCTCCTCTTCGCTCCTCTCTGCTCTACTTTGCTCCTCTCTTCCATCTCCAAGCACATTTTCTACAGGAAACGCCAGGGTTTCCCTTTGGTCACTTTATATTCTGTGGGATTTTGTACACTATATATTCTATCTTAGGCTTTACCTACTGTTGCATGCTGGGTCATTCCCTTATGTTTTCTGTACTCCTTGTTTGTGTTGATTAACTTTTCCACCTCCACACTTACCAGCTTTAATTCAATTGCATGTCCTCAGCTGTTCTTAACTGCTGTTCGTCCACTTAGCTGATGATTAATTGTTTTATTAACATTGCTCCTAATTGCAGATTTAAATGGCTGCCATGGACAGTGCCAAAATGGAGCGACATGCAAGGTATTGTATAAAGATTTGAAACAGTTCCTAGTTTGCTTAAGCATCTCAGTTAATTGTGTTATTAAATAAGTGTCATTTTGCAGGAGCTGGTGCATGGAGGTTACCACTGTCAATGTCCTCCAGGCTTTGCTGGCTTACACTGTGAGGTCTCAAGGCACAACTGTGCCAGCGAACCATGTCAGAACAACGGCCGTTGCCATGTTCTTTTAGACAGCTTTGTTTGTGAATGCCCATCAAACTATGCAGGGAGGCTTTGTGAGGTAAAACACTTTGCTGTTTAATTGTTGGGGTTAATATTGTAATTTTATGTTTTTTTGTCTTTTTGACAATTTAATGTATAGAAAATGTTAAGATTATTCAACCTTTTTAGCCTAATGTACTCTCAAGCAACCTTTTATCAATGCAGGCTAGAACTTTCTTTTTACTTTAAATCATGTTATAATTTTTTTTATAAAGACACTTTATATATTCACCTTTATTTTGCAATTAACAGAAGGGGTGTAATGATATATTGCAGTATGATATTTCGCGATGCAAAAATGTTACGATATGTATCGTAGAGGGGTGGTGATACTTTTATGATAATGACGGTAGTCTAGTCCTATTGGTTAAGCTGCCGATGTGACCTACTTTGCAACAGCGTCACGTGTGCTTTTATTGCAGTTGCAAAAATCGCTTGAATGAACATTAGTAGGGCAACATGAGTTCGGCTAAAACTAAAATTGAAGATGCCCAGTCTTCTTTTAATTCCGGTGTCTGGCAGCATTTGGATTTTCCAGTCATGCGACAGGGCGACGATAAAAAAATTACAGACAAAACACAAACTGTTTGTAAACACTGTAAAACAAAACTGCCATACACAACGTCAAACACTTTGAATATGATCTGCCATTTTAAACAGCATCACAACAACAAAATCCTGCAAAGTCCTGCGACATAAAGGGTAAAAGAAGGCCAAACATCTATACAATGCAGTTTTGCTGCAATATGGTCTCAGTCAAGTGCGAAAGCTCAAGAAATAACCAGGTACATTGGAGTTTTTATTGCAAAAGACATGAGACCATTTTCTGTGGTCGACAGTGTTGGATTTCGTGAATTGGTTAGGGTACTGGAACCCAGGTACCATATTCCATCACGCCCGCACTTCAGTCAAGAGGTAGTTCCATCCCTGTACTGCGAAGCTAAAGCAAAGGTTGTCGACGGTCTTAAAAAAGCTGAAAATGTGGCAATAACAACTGACGGGTGGACTTTGCGGGCTTGTCAGAGCTATATTACAGTCACGGCGCATGTTATCAGCACAAAATAGGAAATGAAAAGTTTCGTGCTTCAGACAGGCATCAGCAGAAGTGTTAAAAGCGGCTATACAAGAGTGGGAGCTTAAAAAGGCCCCTCATAGTACTGCTGTTGTTACAGCAGCTGCTGTGCTCACGGAAAAGCAAAAGATGCTTGAGATCGTGTCACATAAGTTCATGTTAAATTTAACAATTTTTTCAGTGACAGACAGACCTATTCAGTTATTCAGCAATTTGAATACAGAAGGTTTTTATTAAACCTTGACATGTGATCTTGTATGTACAACAAAGAAAGTTATTAAAATTTGTTATTGTTTTTCAAATAAATTGGTTATTTGAATTTCAGTTTCATTGTTTAAATTTTGTTCAAAATATTGTGATACGCATCGTATTGTGAACCCAGTATCGAGATACGTATCGTATCGTGACCTGAGTATATCGTTACACCCCTAATTAACAGTATTTATAGTTTTCTATTGTATTGGTTCAACAAAGCAAAATCTTTCCATGTACCCTCTTGCACCTGATGTACGTTTTTTGGGTACTTGTACCTCTGGTGTGGATTAATTGTGTGAGAAGTAGAGAGCAGGTATGAGTAACGTGTATGAGCGCATGTGCTTATGATAAGGCCAATTTTATCAGAATTTTAGCCACAAAATATTATCTGTTAGATTCTACAGATAATATCACCTCCTCAGTCATACTTTTCTTTCCCTACATTTCATTGCTCATTATGATTCTTTATTAGTCCCCAACCCATTTATTATTAGTCCCCAACCTTTTTATCTTTCTTAGTTCCCAACCCATCCATCCCCCACTGTGAGTTTAAAGCCTTGGTGTAAGGCAGATTAAGGCTGCTTTTGGATGCTTTAGAATGCAAGTGGTGATTCACTCCTATAATGTTCCTTGGTCTTGATCTCACTGAGAGCAGTGTTTGAGATTTAGTACATCTAAAAGATGAATATCACTGACTGGAATGCCGACAATCATCTAGCATCACTTCCTTTGGATAAATGCTGTCTGCTCTTCAGCTTCCAGTATATAAAGTGTGTATCCCTAATATAATAAGTTGAACAGACTTGAACATGCCCGGCTTGGAGCTAGGGAGGGCTGGGTTACGGTTCAAGCTAACACCTTACATGGCTCTATGATGATGTGTTTCTTAAAGAGGTTGTTTAAATTCCCCAGTGGTTTGTTTCTCTGGAAGAGGCATTTGTGAAAAAAATGGTAACTTGGCACATAGAAGAGGTCATGGAAAGCTGCATATGCCAACTTTCACAGTTTACCTGACTGTTTATCTCTGTAGTTTAGCAGGATTGCACTTAAAAACATAAGTCCTAACCTAATCATTAATACTCTCTGTTTTTCTCTATTTTACTATTATAAGTTGGAGACTCTTACTCAACCAAACCCCTGTGAGCCAAACCCCTGTCAGAATAAAGCTTCATGCTACAGCCTCCCAGGTGATTTCTACTGTGCCTGTTCTGAAGATTACAAAGGCAAAACCTGTGAAAACCATAAGGACCACTGCAAGACCACCCCTTGCCAAGGTTTGCTAACTCACAGATGCCCTTGTCTATATTTCCCATGTTTTAGCTGGATATTTGTTAGCACAGATTCTTATATTTTCCAAGATTCGTTTTCATTAGAACAGCCGTTTGATCTGTTTCCTGGTTGTGTTCCATCACTCAGTGATTGACAGCTGTATGATTGCTGTGGCGAGTAACAGCTCAGATGGGGGTGTTCGACACATCAGCTCGAATGTTTGTGGTCCTCATGGCCACTGTATCAGCCAGCCTGGTGGCAACTTCACCTGCATTTGTGAGGCCGGCTTCACAGGAATCTACTGCCACGAGAGTGAGTCGTCCTTTGTTTACTCACCACTTATTGTACTGATGATATATTTTTGATCTATTGTATATTAGTATTATGATGATTCACTAAATGTCTAACAATAGTTTGTTTATCCAGGTGTTTTTCTTTTGTCATTATTTGTATTTTTAGCAGATGTGCTTTAATTAACATGCTAACAGTGTACACAGTGTAGAATCTTATAGCCAGAACAATGAGCTTTAGCTATTAGACAGATTGCATAGTAAAACGTTCTTGGAAAAACTTTCTTGAAAACTTCTTAAAAACACCAGGGTTTGCAATGATTTATAGTTGACATAAAAGTTTGGTTTCATCAATATTGTGTGGTGTGCTGTAATTACTCTAAACATTAATCAATTTTAAAAAACTTTTGTAAACATAATTTTATGTTATTTATGCATTTTTAGGATCTTATATTATGAAGACTAAATCAAATAATACATGTCTATGTACATACCCAGATGTCAATGACTGTGTGAGCAGCCCATGTGAGAACGGAGGTACCTGCATCGATGGAATCAATTCCTTTCAGTGCTTTTGTCCAGACGGCTGGGAGGGTGACCTCTGCAACCTTAGTGAGTATCTTGTCTTCATCCACCTCATCTTCTTGACCATCTCTGTACTCCATTTAAATTTTCTTACTTGCGTATCTGCACTCAGATGTAAATGAGTGCGGTCAGAGCCCTTGTAAGAACGGTGGCCACTGTGTGGACCTAGTCAATGACTTTTACTGTGAATGTGCCAACGGATGGAAGGGCAAGACCTGCCATTCACGTGAGTAAATGCTATTTTACTTTTAACTTTTAATTACTGTTAATACTTTTATTTCCTTTACAGTCTGCATATGTGAACTGAGTGCAAATATTTAAGTTACAATGTGTGTACAGGTGAAAGTCAATGTGATGCCAGCACATGCAGTAATGGAGGGACCTGTTATGACCATGGAGATAGTTTCCACTGTTCCTGCCCACCTGGATGGAGAGGCAGTACATGCAACACAGGTGAGCAGACCTCTGCCAATATGATTCAAGTTCATAAATTTTCTACATCAGTGTTTCCCAGTGGAAATTGTTGTGGGCAAACGCAGCTCCGTCAGTGATAGCAAGTACAACTTTATCAACACCCACTGAAAGTTTCTTCCCCTAATATTAATGATACTAAAAGATACTCAGTATAATTAATTATTTTTTAAATAATTTAGTCACCTTTAAACAAGCAAAAAAATTAAAACCTGTAAAAACACACTTAAACTTTAGGTAAAAAAACAGACTTACCAACAAACAAAAATGAATTTTGAATTTTGTCATGAAAAAGCCGTTGAAGCTGGCATGGCATTAAACAAAACAACACACAAATTTATGAATATTTTGTGATATTGTGATCTGTGGTAAATTGGTATTAATTGTGATTTATTTTTTATTTGTTTTTTATTTTTGTTTTAATAAAGCTGCAATGCATAATGTTTTTTGTAAAGTAAAATACTCCCTAAGAATTTGCTGAACTCCCCAAGGAATCAGTGCTGTAGAATGCCTCACTCACTTGATCTTTTGCTCGCTTTTTGTCTTTTACTTCAGCAAAGAACAGCACATGCGCATCCAACCCCTGTCTAAATGGGGGAACATGTGTGGGTGGTGGTGACATATTCACCTGCATCTGTAAAGATGGCTGGGAGGGGCCCATCTGCGCTCAAAGTGAGTCAGTTTTCCCATTAACACTTCCTGTCTGCATATCACTGGAACACAGACATCATCCACAGAAGTACATTCATGTAGTATGCAAATGTCTACTGGCACATATGTTGACTGGCATTTTTCTCTTTGTTTTTTTTTCTTTGTTTTTTTTTTTTACATTTCTCACAGACATCAATGACTGCAACCCGCAGCCCTGGTAAGAATATTTATTTGTCCCTACAGATGTTGCCTCTCTTATTTACCCAGTACCACCCATGGTGGTATATCTGTTGTCTTCTCTGTACTGGCCCTCCCCTTTTCTGTACAACATAGACAGATAGAAATAACCCTTCTAGCATGGCTTTCTGACTAATTTAACCCTGTTGTTCCACCCCAGCACCACCCCACTAACTTCTTTCTTCTGGGCAGATACACTAAGGGGTAGGCGGGCACAGGGAGGTGTTTGAGGGGGAAAGCTGGTTGTAAAGACAGGGGAAGAGGTCCCTAAATCACCCCTAAATCCAATAGCTCAGGAGACTCTGGGCTGGTTTTAATAGGAAACACAATAGAGCTGATGGCTCTAGAAGAAAACCCCCAGTGGTGCAGGGGCGGAGGGGATGGGCAGGCTCTTTTTCTCCCAGCCTTCATGGTGCTCCTGCCTTTCTTCAATGCTGACCTGAGAGCAGGGGATTTAGGAGGTGGGGCAGGAGTAGGGGGTGGGCACCCCAGCAAGAAGGCATTGGGGGATTTGCATCTGAAAGGTTTGGGTATTAATAAATGGAAAGAGCCTTTTTAACCCCCATGCATGCTTTTTTGTCTCTTATTTTGCAGTCTTTTCTCCAAGCACCCTTCCCCCTTTTTCCTCTTTTAAGCATGCATATAGGACACATTACCTCAATCGCTCACACGAAGGTGTCTTGTGTCACAAATAACCTCAATGTCTTTTCATCTCCTTGCAGCTACAATGGAGGAATTTGTGTGGATGGGATGAACTGGTTCCGCTGTGAATGTGCCTCTGGATTTGCTGGACCTGACTGTCGGATCAGTGAGTATCTTTTGCGGGTGGGGGATTGGTAACGGGGTAAGGGTGGTGGATTACTGAGCATCCCGTGACCTTTGACCTCCTCAGGGGTCAAAGGTTAGCTCTCACCAGCAAACAAACAGAGGAGATAAATTATTTAACCAGTGGAAAAATTCCTTGTCTCTTGTTTCCATTGATGTCTCTGACATTCAAAATAGTCTTTAGGGATTCCATGCATTTCCCCAGCTTAATTTTCCGAAGTGCAACCATGGGAACACAATTACCCCTTGAAAAGGCTGATTTCAAAGTGCATTCTTAGTTGGTTCTCCAAATGCAATACCTGTATTAATGCAAATGTTCTCCTTTGTTTTACTAGACATTGACGAGTGCCAGTCATCACCCTGTGCATACGGAGCTACTTGTATAGATGAAATCAATGCCTTTCGATGTGTCTGCCCACTCGGTCGTACTGGACCTCGATGCCAGGAGTGTAAGAAATAAAAGAATTTAAATGATTAAACAATTAAAAGTCTATCCCTGTATATTTTTCAGCTTGTCCATAATATGATTCTTAGAAGAGAAAGGCATGCAGCATCTGTGTAGCCCTGACCTTGTATCATGGGGCTAAGACCAGCCCAGAGAGGATGGATATCTGCGCTTAAATTAGACTTGGCGCTGGTCTTACGCTGTTTGTGTTGTGCCGCAGTTATTGGCATTGGGAAGACATGTCACTATGCCGGGCTCCAGTTTCCGCATGGCAGCCGTTGGGAGGAAGAATGCAACACTTGTCAATGTGTCAATGGCAAAGTGGAGTGCACAAAGGTGAGTGAGTGAAGTGGTGAGTGTATATGTGTGTGTGTGTGTGTGTGTTATTTATATATATATATATATATATACAACAACAACAGATGTCCAAACATACATATGTGCTTACCATCGTAACATGCAACTGTGTGTGCATATGTTAACTTGTTCATCTGACCTTTGCTACTTTTCAGGTGATGTGTGGGCGGCGGCCATGCCTCCTGCCAGGAACGCCAGGCCGAGAGCTTCACTCCTGTCCAGGAGGTCGTGAATGCCTTGAGCATAACTTCCTTACTTGTCTCTCTCCCCCCTGCCAACAGTGGGGCTTCTGTTCCAGCCCTGAACCCTCTCAATCTCTAGAAACCAAATGTGAGCCCAATACAACATATTTGGACAAAAGCTGTGCTCGCATCACTCTTATATTCAACAGGGACAAACTACCAACAGTGAGTACTCATTTTTACCCCCATCTAAAATACCCCTTTTACTTATAAAAAAGGAACTGTGGTGCTATCGTGGTAGAGTAATCATACCCCATGAAACTTAAAAACATGATTGTATTGTAAAACATTCATCTCATATCTACTAAACATCATGGTATTACTGTGGTACCATGCCCAGAGCAATAACATATTTGTGGAATATGAAATATGCAAAACATAAAACAACATGGTACCATGATTACCATTGATGTAATGTACAAAAAGACATGGTAATAGTAATGCACTATTTTGTAAGCATTTTGAATGGAACTCTGAACAATGACAGACTAGTCTATAATAAGCTGATGTTGTATTCCATCCCGGTGAATCACATTAGATTAGTGCCATTCTTCCTTCTCTGAATACGCTTTGTGGTTTCCAGGGAACAACAGTGGAGAATGTCTGCGCAGAACTGAGGTACATGCCCTCCACGCGGAGTCTGGCAAAAGATCACACCATGTTGGTTCTCTGCGACCTCTCCTACAAAAACCAGGACGCGGTAGAAGTTGCCATCGTGAGTACAGTTTTCAAAGATTCTGCCTTTTATTCTCATGGCTCATCTAGAGATAGCTTTCCATCCCTCACATTTTGCATTCATAAATCTTCCACAAGTCTGTACCCTGCACACAACAGTGTTTGGTAACCTGCACACAACAGTGTTTGTGGCTTCTAAGATCTAATATCAGTGGAATAAAAAATCAAAACCACAGGGGTCCTAGATAGTCATTGCACATCTGTTAATGGATTTGAATTTGATTTCCTCACAGAGATTAGCATAGTTCCTTGGAATGCCTGGAGGCCCAGAGCAATGCTAACCGTCTCCCTCTTCAAACCAGCCCATTATGTTGTAATAAGATTCAGTTGACTGACCAGCAACGGGCCATACTGCATTGCAGCATTCCCTCCACCCACACACAGACACACACACAGAGCATTGCAACCAGCTCCAGCACATTTCAGATGTAGCTTTAGGATATACAGTTGTGTCTTTAGACAGATGACAACTTGCATCAAATAAACCTCATTATTAGCAAAACATCACACCTCCCATTGTGTTCTAAATAAAACAAAATTATTAACAATGGGAAAATACATATTGTGGAGCTTCCTGGCCAAATTATGTAATGATTTGATGTGACAGCCGCTTACAAAAGTGGTTATCTGCCAACGCACCCTTGCTACTTGGTTAGATTGGGCTAAATCCCAGCAGTGTCGTGACAAGTCATTGACTGAAGGTTGTGTTTAAATGCCAGTCCTGAATCATTAAAATGGAAGCTGTAGGCAGAAGTATTTAACAGCTACAGGTTTTTGCATGTTGAAAACAGAGTAGGCTTGAAATTAATAAGGTATGAGTTAAGGCAAAGCTTGATCAATCGCCTTTTTAATGAATACTGCTCTCTCTTTAGTTACTTTACTGATTTATTAACATAAGCTGTTATCAGATAGGAATAGTTTTCAAAAAATTTTATTTAGTCTGAGATTTAATGTTCTGAGTTGGATGAAACTGAGATCTTTGTAGTTTTTTCTAAGGTAGGAACATTTATTGTTTGAATTGTTCTACAGATGGTCACATGCTCTGGAATGAGAGATTCATGAAACACTTTAATATAAAGAAACTATCTTAGAAAATAAGAAAATATTTCTTAGCTTATTCTAAGCTAATAAAATAGCTTAGAATAAGCTGTTAAGCTATTATTGTGAATATGATGTGAAAAAATGTTGTTACGATTTAGAAAGTAGTAATTAGGGTGAGGACCATACCTGATGCTATTACTACAGACTGTTCTGAGCAGGTGTAAACAAACTCGCCATACTGAAATTGTTCATTTTCAGTTGAAATGTATTTATGTAGTATTTTTTAGCATTTTACATTGTTGCAAAGCAGCTTTACAGAAACAAAATTTAGAAATAATACGTTTTGACATAACACTAAAAATAAGGAGTAAAAAAATGGAAATTTAAAAAACATAGAAAAACATAGAATACGTTGAGTACATGGTATTATTGTAAATGTTTCATAAGACATACGTTGCGTTACTAACTGTAAAAATCATTGAATGATTGTAATTGGAGTTGTATTTGTAGCAATATTAAGGAAGTATATGTGTTATGTGGTTACATAGTAAATGTTAAAATAGGCATTTTCAAAAAAAGGCCAAATACCTTGCCCCTTTTAACTAGATACTTTTGAATGAGAAGGCAAATGGCTAAAAAGATGACATTTGTGTCAGTTTTAAAATAATTCAAGAAAAAAACGCATATCAAAATTACCTGAGATTGCATCCAAAGATTATCTGATAATTAACCTTTGGATGCAATCAGTATCTGCAAGAAAGATGACATGCACTTGTTGGACAATTGTACATTGTACAAGTACTGTGTACAACTGGATGTCAATCCATGCCAAAAAAAAAATGTAAATACCGGAAAATGAAACTTGCCATGAAATGGCACCATAAAATGTGCATTAGCATTATTAGCAGAAAAAACAGATTGTTAATTGGACCTAAAGTTATAATTTTACACAGGATGTAAGTGTCTAAAATTATAATTATACTGACAGCAGTGTGAACTCTCTACTGTAATGTACTGTCTCTACTATGTTTTGCTATTTTAGTCATTCAGTGTCAAATCAACCAAATTTTGAAACTTTCCTGGCTCAACTTTTTGATTTAAAAAAAAAAATGTTTTTACCGAAGCAAGACCAACATAAATAGTGATGAAAACTAAAGTATTAAATACAGTAGTTTATCCATAAGATTCTGTATCTGTAGGAGTTTTAGGGAAATTTGATTCATGAAAGTTTGCATCCATGACAGAAGTGGTGAAAATCTAATATAATGCGGTGTGAAGTTATTTAAATAAAGCAGTATCTGTGCTACGCTTCACATAGATGTATGCAATTTAGTAGGCCCATTCCAAAAAACAATTTTAAAATCCAACAGGAAGCCAGCAATTTAAAATTTTATCAGCACTTTTTTTTGCAGTTTTATCCATTTACAGACATTAAAAACCCTAAATATTTAATTACATCAACATCATATTTGGTCAGTCTAATTTAGGAGTTTCAGAGGTGTGTCAGTAGTGGCCTGATAACGATGTTTCGCCATGAAACAGGAAGAACTTGAAAGGAGGTGCAGCACATCTAACAGCATCCCCAGTATGCACCAAGATCTGAGGGCCAATAAATTCTGATTGTAGCTTTAATTTGATTTGCTACTGAAGCTACCATGAGTTT
>JAZGTK010008415.1:0-18307 GCA_036877625.1 Ambastaia sidthimunki
TTCTGTCTCTTTTGCGACCATTTGCTTTGACCTAAAACACAACTGGGGGAAACAGCAGTTTTTACAGTGTGTGGCTGGCTGTCCAACTTATATTTAATATACGACATTTCACACAAATCATCCCACCAAAGACACGACCCTGGGGTATTTTTGCAGATTGCTTTCTCAGTACATCAGCAGCTGTGGAATTACTCTTCCTGAAGAAGCTTTGAGTTGGACGAGGTGATCACCTCGCATGGCTGTGGTCATCCTGATCTGGAACAGCTTAGAGAAAGTGATATCATGATCGCAAAGCCACGCTAAATTGAAAACATCTTGGTGGCTGGAGGCTGTACGAAACACCCATATATTACATATTGTATAACACTCAATTGGACAACCGGACAATTATTCTGTTGTAGCAAATCAGATGGTCTGTTTTTAAGCTTACGTACGTTCATATCTGCAAATGTTCCTTTTTAATAGGCGGAAATGCTTTTGAAGAACGCAGCCTTGAGTTTTTGCAAATTTTCTATATACTCGGATATGGAGGACATTAAATGAAAGATCTAAATGGTGACGTACTGTGGGGTCCGATAGCCCAAGACAACCAGTGAAATTTCCAAATAAATTATATTATTCTTTTTAAATATCAGCATAAGTATTTAAGCTGATACAATTATGTTATTCTGCATATATCTGCTTTTAATATTACCATTCACACAAATCAACATGGACTTAAACCTGATGACCTGAAAATCTAAACTTTTGCACATTACATTAACATCACGTCAGTGATTTGTGACATAAATAGTACATTAGCATTTCTTATCCATTATACATCAAAATCTGTGGGTGTTTAAAATCGTATTAAAAACCCAGAACTTTGTTTACTTCCCAGTTGTTAAATTAGATTCTGAATCCCAAATTTTTCAACGTAGTCTCAGACGTTTGGACCCCACTGTAGCTCACACACAACGCAACCAAACTCCACAACCTCCCCCTTCCCAGAAAATCCAAACCGGTGTTCTGTATTCCCAAGGTTAGCCTTTCTACCAGGGTTTGGTTTTATTAAATCCACAGGGCCTGTTCTACAGTTCCACATTTTTCCCTCAGAGACATAAGCATCCACATTCTGTTTCCGCCCACTTACTCTAATTAAGCAATTATTTTGAGCTAACACTATTAAAATTGAATAAAGAACACAAAAGATGAAGGTATGCTGTATATTAGCTGTGCACGGCTAATACACCCCCTCCGCCACAACAGAATAATTAGCCACTCTCCCTCAGGGCAGAAAAAACCTGTTTTTAATTGGAATCCAGTGGGGAATTTCCCAGTATTAAAATACATGAGGCTTCAGCAACAATAAAAGGCAAAGGATATGATATGTTTACTGAATTTGTTTACCTTAGATCTGCTGAGTTCATTTTCCATGTGTCAAAAAAAGATGGTAACTGTTGCAAAACTGAGTCACAATTATACACACGGTTTTGCCTCACTTCCTTATTTCTGTCTAAAGCTTAAGCGTTTGTATAATGGATACAAGTGTGACTAAAAGTATTCTATCAAATTTAAGGCAAATGCTTTTCACTAATTTGCAAGGAAGTCTATTGGTTGTCCTCGTTTGCCAATTAGCTTCTGTTCTGTTTCTGGGGCTATTAAAAGCATTCTGCTGGCCTACAATAAACAGGTTTAAAAGTGTATGTGGTGAGAAGGGAAACCTGATATGGTTTTGGTCTTTTTCATTGTATGTACAGAATGCTAACAGTGGACCACACTCTCTTGGTTTAACCTGTGAGGTTCCCCAGCCCATAGCTGTTTCCCTGGGGGACTCGGCCCCCGACACTGTGGTGGGAGGCTGGTGCTGAGGCTGCGGGTAGCCTCTGTTTTTTTATCCAGCCCTGTCATGTCATCTCTTTCTGCCTCAGTCAAGTTCAAGGATATCCTCAATTGGCTGCCTGCAGGTCATTTCTGTGGACCTCTAAGCGCTGTGATGCTAGTTTACCCACAAGCCTCCACTCTGCCACCGGGCTATAAACATTTGGTAAAGGGATTAAGTCACGTGTGCACTCTATGTAAATAAATCCATAGCATTACATTTGGTTATAGAAAGGACTTCTGCCGTGTTGCAAATTTCCTCTCCCCCTAAATGGAGAAAAGAGGATTCTTTTACCCATCTCTGCTGATGGTGGGCAAAAATCCCTCGTTTTCAGTCGCTCAGTCATGTTGATGTTTCGTGACATCACGTGTCTTACTTGAGTGGAAATGAAGGACAGAACTTGGCTGGTGACACAGAACCTGCATCTGTCTGCCTGGCAATGAAGAACAAACAAAATAAATGAAATAAATAAAAACAGAAAATATTTCCCACCCCAAGCAAAAAGATTAAATTAAACTAGTTCTAGATGTGTCTGGAATAAACACGACACTAGAAGATGGCAAGACCACGCAAGAGGGAAACATTTAGCTTTTAAATCCTGCTTTCTCAAAACAATTCAAAAAGCATGTCTTAATATTTTTATATACACTTAAGAAAGCAAAATATTAGGTCAAAGACTATGATGCTTTTATAACAATGTTTATGTTGTCAAAAGTCTTCATATATATATATATATATATATATAAATATATGCTGTACGATATACTGTATATATAGTACTATATCTATATATATTATATGCCTATATAATATATATAGAGGCCTATATAATCTTTATCTCTAGGCACAGAGCAGAAGCATTATATAAAACTATGGATTATATTAAAGGCACATAGGGATGCTACAGGAAGAAGGGGGGCTATACAGGGAATGTATGCTTGTGGCTGTCTGTTTGTTTCTATATGTATATGTCCATCTATCATGCCATCTGCGGTTCTATCAGTTCCTCTCTCAAATGTGTAGGGGGAAAACAAATTTAGCCCCCGCTTTAAAAATGCACATACATTTCCATACATTGGGGTGAGTTAAGGGGGCTTAAACCTATTCCCCAACAAACCCAAAACACCAACAGAGGGAAGATAAATGCATCTGTCCTTTTTTTCCTAGCCGCTGCTGCAAATCCCCCCATCGCAATATTTATCTTAATAAGGGGGCGCCGTGACAGGAAGCAGTTTTGCACACGGCCTCACCTGCGCGCTTTATAATCCCACTCTGAGTTATCACACAGGGTGGGAAACCCAAATGAAGCGAAGTCGTCACCCTTTTAGGACACCGTTTCTGAATCCAACATCTATTCACAATTCATTCAGCTGTCACGACACGCGCCTCATTTGCAGAGTCAAATATTTCACCTGTACGCTCTCGCTCTCCGTCTGCATCTACTCCTGCATTATTTATTTGTTGTTCTGTCCTAAAAAGTGATGTGACAACTTCTCACCTAAATGTTTCTCATGAACCTGGAAAAGTTAAAATAAATGAGAAAGACTGGCTTTCTGCATCCAGAAAGCAAATATAAATTATCAGAATAAACAACCTTTTACTCACCCAAAGCATTTGACTTGCAGCTCCTCAGACCATTTGCCCTGAGAAAAACAAACTTAATCTATTTTATTCATGTTTATTATTTTATTTTTTTAAAGTTGAAATGATGTGGGTTAGCTGTCTGCCAAAAGGTGATGCATATTAATACATTCAAATAAACAATGAGTATTTAATTGTGTAGTAATACATGTGTGTATGTGTGTGTATATATAGTACATATATAATTTAATTTATATAAAATATATTTTACAATCAAATAATAAAAATCAATATTACAATTACTGTAATATTACAAAAACTGTAGCTTTGCGATTAATATAGCAGTCCAGATTCCAGAAAAATAGTGTGAATTTAAAGTGGACTGAAAATAGGTCAAAATGAAGTCTGAGCTCACTTTTAAAGCCAGAGAGAGTGTGAATACAAAAAGAACTGGATTCTCTTTTGCACTCTTTACATTTTAGTCCACTCAGAACGGTCTGAGTTTGGTTCTCTTAAAAAGAACACCCTTAGCATAACACAAAACTAATTTATGACTGAGCATACCAGAGAAATATGCCATACAGTCACCTCTTGTTATAAACATAACACTTCACAGAAGACAAAAGATGGTTCTTTCTCTTTTGAACTAGTGCTGAAACTCGATCGGTTTCTGTAAGACAACCACTGGCCCAGTTGTCCTGGGGTTAGAAATGAGTGCGAGAAAGAAAAAACAGCACAAAACCGCTCTCCTGAGGGCGTCCGCATGCTAACTTACCCGCCACATTTCTCACCATTTCTCAGCCAGTCACTTTCTTGTTTTTCTCTCACGCTTTGACTCTCAATCCTCTTATTTCCCCTCAGGCAGACGGATTGTCAATCAGCACCGTGTGCTGATAAATTAGCACAAGTGTTTCTCTCATACGCTGTAAAGCATCCTGACACACTGGATAGTAATCTGTACAATACAGACAGATAACTGTGTCCCAGGCCACTCCAAACACACACACACACAATGGGTTTTCATGTTTTATGGGGACATTCCATAGACACAATGGTTTAAAAGTGTATAAACTGAATATTCCATCCCTTAACCCAAATCCTAAACCTAATCCTCACAAAAGCATTTTTAGATTTTTAAAAAGATAATTTTGCATGATTCATAACTTATTATAACTCAGAAATATCCCTACAATGCACTGGTAGTACTATTTTTGGGGGGTATTTGGGGGGGAAAAACACACACACATACACACACACACTTAAGAGTACAGAGAAAAGAGAATACAGAACAAACATTTAACATTTCATTCTACTGAGCCAAGACAGAAATTGGTCTGTTTTTATGTTTTGTTCCCTGACAGAAAATTTTCACTTACACACAATTTTCACAGTATCACACGTGAAAAACATGAGATTCACGTGTTGTGATGTTCCAGAACCACACATCTCACATCCGAGCACGCTTTTCACATGTCCACATGAGTTTCTTCTGCAAAAACACCTGTGATCAGGTTTGGGAACATTTTCGTAATCCGATGTAAATTCCGATGGAAAACATGACATGTTATTCACATGTGTTTTTGCACGTGAAATTCATGTGTCTTGTTCGAGTGTGTGTGTGTGTGTGGATGCTACAGGGCCTTTTCATTACATGCGGAGGCAGATCTTATTACCTGAAGTAGAATACAGACATATGTTTCTCATGAAGGTTCTTACCGAGTCAAATGAATTCTCTGAAGTTACGTGGGGACTGCTACTCTTCCCTTTGAAATTGGGCACACCGTGCTCCATAATCAATAAGTCAAGCTATCACACACACACACACTTTACAAAGCCTGTGGCATTTCAGACGAAAAACTTCAATTAACTTTATAATAAATTCAGAGTCACATTGTAAATTTGAGACGCACTGAAAAGCATTATGCTATGTAACATCAGTGAAGATTTTCAGAAGTTTCCATACTGGACTGCTGCCAAAAGCAGAAATCAGGCACATAAGAAATGCAATATTTACATGTTCAGATTTTAAGACAGCAGCTATGCATGCTAAAATTAATATCAATATATAAATAATGTTTTTTATTAAAGATGGGGGCTAAAAACTAGCAAGCAAGTTTTTACTTTAAATACAAAATACTTTAAGTTATAAAAAGCCAAACTACATTTGCATACTGGTTGTGTAAAAATAATTTAAAAAGTACTGTTAAAAGAAAAACATTTAAAATTGTTAAAAAATAATAACAATTGAGGAAATTATTATAAAACTTTTTAATTTATCATAAGCCATAACACACACTTTGTATAAATACTACACTAAAAATATACTACATAAAGCTTTTTTTAATTGACAAGTTTTTTGTAAGGGTAAGAGTGTAGGTCAGGTTATATTGTCTATAACTAGCTAGGTATAAAAACAACAGAAGTCTATGGAATATCCCCATTTAGATAGATAAGTAAACGTGTGTGTGTGTGTGTGTGTGTGTAACACTGAGCTATTTTACAGATAGTTGCTGAGCAAAAATCAAACATAGCAGCAGGGATACCAGCGGACACAAACTCCCGGCAACATAGACTTTGATCAAATACTCTTGAATGACATTGATATGCACTCCATGAAAATTGACATGTGTTGCCAAGACAACTGTGATGGTTCGGCACCATGACAACGGAGCAAAACTCTGACTGTGCCAAAGGAAGAGCTACTCAAAAGTCAAGAATTCTCAGCGAGAGCTTGAACATGTGCAGTCTGACATGAAAGAGACCAACTGAAAGAGAGACTGAGGATTCACTAACTCTCAACCTGTTTGCTATATTTAAGGCAACAACCTGCCGGGTACAATAATCTATAAGATCGAGCTAAGTGCTACATCTGTGAGGTAACCTGATCCTCCGGCTCAAATAACAGCAATTAAGATGTCAAACTGGAGCTAATTGTGTTCAGATTCATTAACAGAACAAAAAAACACAGAGTAACAGGATACAAGAGGGGAAAACAGTTCAAAGAAAACTTAGACGGTTGCTATAAAGTCAATCTCTCATTACACCAGACTAATTAACTGTGAAATAACGAAGCACATCTAAGAAAGAAACAAGAGTCAAAAGATGCTAAATAATTTAACTGTGTTTAAAAATGTGTCCAGTTGGTTTAGCCTTGTTTTAGGAAGTATAGCTAAAAAATCATATAGGTCATTTTGTAGGTAATTTACAAAAACAGCTAGCTCAGGTTCTACAGTACACATCCCCAACTGCATCCCAGAACAGCCATCTCACAGGAAAACTACCAGGAAGTGCATCTGTCCTGTAACCTCATAAATTTAACATCCTGTAACCTCAGCAACACGTGCTTTAGCTAAAATGCTAAGTCATTTTTGCCACCTTGTAAATCCATAAAATTTTCTGACTAAAATCTTTGCCTCAGTGCTTTTTTTTAATTCACACAAAACAAAGAGATTTACTTTTACAGTTCTGGATATGTTACTGATGAATACACTAAACACTTCTGAGAAAATTATGAGCAAACCTGTTTGTTTGTATCAGTGGAATTAAACAAAAAAAGGCTGAGAGAACTAGCAAGCGGCACCTGCAATAGACGTGAAGAGGGCTGACCTTCTACATACAGCTCAGATCAAATAAAAGCCCTATTCATCTCATATATGTCCACATTTTATCCTGTTCAACATGTTTGCCTTTCTGCAACCACTGTGTTTAAAGACTTATTTATTCTGTCTTCTTAAATACATTTTAAAACAGCATTGCCTGTATTTTTAGTGGTACAGGCAAAGCCAGAAAAAGTGTGAAAGGACTGATATAAGTGGATGTTTTGCAAACATTCTTATAACCAAGCCAAAGCATTAATACAACGTCTAAAAATCTTGCTAGAACTTTCAATTAACTGAGTTAAATAAACTTAGGTACAAGTCTAAAATTAAAGTCTAAATTTAAGGTCTAACCAAAAATCATGTTGATTATAAATATGCTTGTATTTCATAAAACACTAAAACTAGTTAGTCTTATAGGTTGGTTTTATATTAGTACAAGCACCAGGCAGCTCGGTAGCTGACTAGGTTTTGAAACAGAACTTAAGTTCCTCAGTTTGGAAGTTCAGGAGGAGCATGAAGTAAAAGTAAAGGAGCACTGAGGAGGTCATGTGCTAAACCCCATTAAAACCAAACACACATAAACACTCAATGCAGTAAAGTTACTGCCGAATTAAAACAATTATACCTCAGGGTCTCTCAGCCTGACCCCTGATCAGACGAATTACTAACAGATGTTCAAACAGCCACGCAGAGACATCCAGCTCATAACTAAGTTCATTTAACTCAGTTCAAGGTGACGACTGGTTACCTTAAGGCTTGGTTATGAGAATGTTATTTAAACTTTTTATCAATTCTGTAACGTGCAAAACGTTCCACTAACTACTTGCGATATATAACGTTGAAAAAACATTCTACTAACATTACTTTTTGAGAACGTTAGCCAATGTTCACAGAATGTTCCCTGTTAGCTAGGAAGCCCATCATTAAGAGTGTTTAAGGCAGATTGAGTCAAGAAGAACAGCAGTGACTTGTGTGACAGCTGGCATGAGGAGGAATAATGATGTCCAGGTGCTTGAGAAGATCACAGAGATTGTGTGTGATGTGAGGAAGAGGATAAATTCAGCACATCTAATACGTGAGCAGGGCAATCAGCAATTACAGAGAAGGTTTTAGTGATGGCAAATTGCATTACCATTTAAGAGCAGAGCGAGGCAAACATCTCCAGCCAGAAGAGTTTCCAACCAGGGTGAGATTGGGTTTCAGCTATTGATTTTTTTAACTGATACATTAGTGAACCTAATGCTTAATAATTTCAAATAAACTGTCCTGTCTCAACGTCTTAATGAGCACCTCTGACTGAACGCCAAAATTATGAGTCATATTTAGACCTACGTGTATGTTAGATGACTGTGTGGGTGTGTTAATCGAAAGAACGAAAGAAAGAAAGAAAGAACTATTTAATTTTAAATCGTTTCAACTGAATTACTGGTATATATTATAATGTTAGCTAGTGTAATGCAAACGTACAAAAAGGTTTAATAACACATTGCATGTTTCTTTGTTTTTCAAACAAACATTTCCAGCAAAACCCACGAACGGAAAAACATCCTGCAGTCATAAAAGAATTTTAGGAAACAATATAAAGTCTTATTATATGATTATGGTGTTTTTTACCCGTTCTCTTTTGAACTGTATTGCTTATTTCATCTTCGCTTAAGTGGTGCAAAATGGAAAATTTGTTTAGCAGACGAAATAAAGAAAGAACGAAATGAAATAAAAATCACAGAGTTAAAAGACAAAGGAACAAACATTTACCATGAGCGTTTCGAACGAGACAGTGTGGACTCTCTCTCTGTGTGTGTCTCACCACAAACCGCAGCCTGTTCGAGGCAACTTAGAAATCTCTTACATCTGGAAGAGTCATAATTCATGGGATTCCTCCTGACAGCTATGACAGGCATGGGGCAGCCAGAAACAACTGTCTCCTATGTTGTGCTGTTCGCACAGAGGCAAGAGAGGCGGAGTCGGGAGAGAAGCACATCCTCAGCAGATGCTAGCAGCGGAAGCCCTTTAATTCTCTGCCAGATACTCCATGAATAGGCCTTAAATATTATATAGACAGTAGTTATTGCTTCCAAACAGAAATTCCGCACTGTCTGCTAAGCTGCACAGCACATGAGGGTGTATTGTTCTAGCGCAGGGGTCACGCCGCGCTCTCTGCCCGGTTACTCATCTCTGGGATTTCACACATGTTGGCCGGAGATTAATGATTGGAGCGGCACCCCGCCGTGCATGAATACCGTATCATCTTTGGCCAGGGACTGACTTTTTGGGAGGGGGTAAGATTTATACTGAGATCAGGTTGTGGTAGTTTTAAAACATGCAGGCAGGGAATAGCGGGAGGATCAGAGAACCATGTTAGGTTGTAAGAACGTTTCTGTAATGTTTCCGTTAAGTAAAACATTTTTTATATACTGTATATGTGTGATATATAACATTAAAAACATTATGTTAACATTACAGCAATGTTTTTTTGAGAACTTTTAGAATGTTAAACATTCTAAGAAAGTTCCCTGTTAGTTGGGGAAGTACTGAAATGTGCGGTTCTAAGTAAATCAGAACAGTGATCACAGCATCTTTGTAATGGAAGGCGAGGTGAACTAAACCACTTCTTAAAGGGACAGCGTACCCATTCTGTCAATATGAACACAGACAGAAAATATACATAGCTTGCAAGGGAACCTGCCTTTTAAACTGTTAAATCCACATGGCTCAAACATTCTTAGAGGGTGAGTGCCAATAATGACAATAACAAATGAATTTGGTTCTGTTCATTAAACAAGGCTAACATATGGCTTTGAAAGGTATGGCAGTAAAAATCATCAGCCATCTGTATTTCATGAAAGAAAGAAAGTCACACACACAAATTTTTTTGCTTCTAAGGAACACAAAAGATGATATTTTATATCACACATATAAGTATGTTGGTAACCAAACGACAGTGGCACCCATTGACTTCCATTGTATAGACAAAACCACATTTCTCAAAATACAGTATCTTCTTTTATGTTCCATAGAAAGTTTGGGATAACATAAAAATAAATGATGAAGGAATTACATTTGGGGGTGAACTATCCCTAACACACACATCTTGATCTGGATTGTGTATCATTGCTAAATTGTTTAACCAACCAGCTGAAGAAAGAGTGAGTGACTGAAGCTACCAGCTGATATTACAGAATAATGGGTTAAACTAAAGCATCAGACAAACAGATCACGACCCAAAACTAAAGATTAAAAGGGTTGCAGAATCAAAATTTTGCCTGTTCTTAATTTTTCATGACATAAACAGTGCTGTTTTAATTCTTTCTGCAAGGGGGTTTGTTTGTTTTTCTCACTATGGTTTTGATGAGGACTGAAAAAACAAAATGGCAACATTTTTAGCCTGTTGACAAATCTTTCACAAGACAAACAAAACCCAAGATGTACATATATTTATAAATACACTGTATGTTCAAGCTATGGCCTAGGGGTTAGCACTCAAGATCCTTTCATGTTGAGCTGTGGTGCTCATGTGGGAGATTTAGGTTTGATCCTGATTCTCCTCCTTTAACGGAAACATCTGTCGCAACACACGCATCTTCTAACAACTTTTACACCAGTGGAAAATTTACAATGGGAAGTTTATCCAGGATGCGTGACAGGTGCATGTGTAGACACAGCAGAAATAAAAAAGAAATGCACACCAGAGATTTAACAGAGATTTCTCAAATTACAAATCTGTTGTTTCTCCAGGACAAAACTGAGACTTTAGCTTCCACTAATTTGACTGTTTCTTGTATGTCTCTCCTGACAAAAAATGTCTCCTCCTAATCTCACGTCTCGAGTTTCTCAAACTGTACTCAAATTTGCCAAGACAGCAAAGTGTGCCACTAAAAAAAAAGAGATTTCAATATAAGCTCAAACATTTCTCATCACATGTTTGCAAGACCAAATTATCTGAGCTATATCAACAACAATTGTGTTTCAATTGTGTCTGTTTTGTATTTCTTAAATAATTTCTCATTTATATGCAAAAAAAGAAACTCAGCTAAATGATCCCAAAGTCCCTGCAACAAAACTAATTACAGTTTTAATAAAACATAACAAAAAACGCTTCCTGGACAGTAAGAATAATTAAAGGAACTTTTCTAACTTCACTCAGCATTGGCAGGTGGGATAACTATCGATAGATCTCTGCTGACTTAGCATCTCTGCTTATAATCTATTTAAATTTGTACAGATCACATTCATTTACCCACATCAGCCGCATCAAACTTTTCTGTTGGCTCAGAAAGACAGAGTGTATTACATAAGCTGAGTCTGCAGCCATCTCGTCTCAGTCTTCTGTGAGTCTGTGAGTCTGTACTGTCGGAAACTGCGGGCAAATTCGTGAAGACACGTCTATCTCCACATCAAACGTGAAACAAAATAATAAGCATGACGGCAAATTGACAAACACGCTTCCCCAGAACGCAAACTATTGACTTCTTGACTTCTTTAAAATATAAAAGAGTGCAAGCTGTAAAAATATGATCAGCTTTTAAGATATATGACAGCTACAAAAACGGGTTTTGTAGAAATATGACATTACATTTGCCAACAATAAAAAGTCTTTTCAGGAAGAAAGAAGAATGAAAAGACAACAAAACGAAAAGCCCTTGATCGTCGTGTTTTTAACATTGCTGAAGGTGTTTTTGAAGGTGACATATGAGAAATAAATATATATTCAGCACACAAACACGTGGGAAAGATGAAGAGTAAAAACGAATGCTGTAATGTTACACTCAACATATATCAGTTTTAATTGTCTATCAGATGATGAACCGGGACTGCGGCTGATTTGTGTGTTTAATGCGAAGCATCTCTCTTCTTCAGATACGCTGCCTGTGTCATGCTTAAAACAGCTGCAGGCTAGCACGTCAAATGAAAGAGGAGAAAAGGTATTTCCTGCTACCGTCTCTCTGCCCTCTCTCTCTCTCTCTGGTTTCTCTTGCGAGTTTAATGCATTGGCCCGCGTCACACTCACACAAATGCGCTGTGTATGCCATAACTCTGCCCGGGCCCCTGGATCTCTCTCCCCGCGCCAGGAAATTAGCTGTGGCATTTCCAAGAAAAATTCCTTCTAATAAAACGACTCAAGTAAATAAATAAACAAATCAGTGATATATTTATGCAGCACGGCATGTTTAAAACCGTGCGGGCGGCCACGGCCTTATCAGGAACATCTCAACCGACCTCCTGAGGATATTAACCAAAATACCCACAATGCTTTAGTAGCAAGCGGCTTCAATATAGATATCTGTCATGTAGTGTATTTATTTTTTATTTCAGAGCAACTAAAGTGATCCAGAGAAACTGTGTAAACGAAATTAAGACTGCAAATCATGCTGTTAGCCAGAAGCAAATGCTTTTGACAAACACACACGCTGCTCTGGTTGGCGACAGTAACTTGTGCTGTGTGAACGCGGGTGCTACAGGCCCTGCCGGGAGAAAACGTGTGTTGAAACCATAGATGATGCGGTGCGGTTGGTGCAGCAACATTTAACCTAGTGGGAACACACACACACACTCACCGTTATTGGCACCACAAGGACAAAAATCACATCAATATAAACTGCATATTTGGCATAAACATCTTCATCTTCACAACCGTATGCAGCAATTTTTACCCATCAAATTGATATGCATTAAAATAAGGCAGAGTGCTTCTCTGCCCATCTGTTTTGATTGCCGTATTTATTTGCGGAATTATTTGGATTATGGTGCGCGTCTGAAAACCTAGAAAGATGGTCACGAGCTGTATGGGGTGAGAGGATGAAGTTACCATGGTAATATTATGGCATTGTTATATTGAATTGCAAGCGTTACGAAGCTCATGACGGGGTCGTGCCTTCACAGCCAAGCTGTGGAAAGGTCATAAAATCCAGCTTTATCTTCAGATCTCCTATTCAAATATGATTCCACTTACAATCACCAAATACCCACCTAACAGAAAGCATTCTCAGAACGTTGGCTAAAGTTCTCTAGAAGTTCAAAGTGTCAAAGCTATCAAAAAGCTCTTGCAGTAACAGGTTTATAGTGACCACGCCTGTCAAGCCTGAAAAAATCCCAATAAAAATCATAAAAGCATTTATTTACAAAGACCTATGTGGTCTCACTGAAGCAGTAAAGAGTCAGCCAATCAGATTATCACTTACTAGATCAAAAAAGTTCATTTTAGTTTGTTTGCAACTTTTGTGACTTTTGATACTAACTTTACTCATCTGACCAACATCTTAGGTCAGATGAGTAAATAATGACAGGGTCAATTTTTCCTTTAACTCAAGTGAGAAGCTTGAGGGCCAGCAGTTTTATGTCTTTGACTTGAAGGTCTTCAGCTATTCTGTAAAAAGATGAATGCCTTTCTCCATGTCCCACAGAGCTTTGGGCCGGGTGCTGGTAGGACACAGGAAAACAGTTAAGGATTAAGACACTTGGTGATCTCTGTCTCTCCCTGTCTTTTCCCATCACCCGGCTCTGCTGTGTCAAGGTCCATGCGGAACGGCCAGAATCTCTCTCTCTCTCACTAACTCCCTCCATCAGATGTAGAATTGAGTAAGAAAGCGATCAAAGATGAGGAGAGACACACAGAGACAGAGAAAGAAATGGTGCAAAAGAGAGAATAATGACCCAGCTAACAGGGAACGTTTTAAAAACATTATCAAAAAGGTTCTTGCAGTAATGCTTTTAAGTAAAGAACATTTTTCTTGCAGTAAAGAACATTTTTCTAACCTTATATTTCATATATCGAAAACGTTATTCTTAAGTTGTTAGTGGAATGTTTTAAAAATGTTACAGATTTAAAAAAAAATTTGAATAATGTTCCTACAACCAAACAATAAGCCAGAATAACAAAACTATTTACCTTTTTTAGTTTTTTAGTTATCCAACCACTTGGATAACTGTTTTTAATAACATTTATTTCCACGCTAAAGCAAAAATCCAAACTCATTTATTTCAAACATTATTGCTGACTGTCTTATTGACAGTAATGCTGTTCTGAATAGCTAGATAATTTTTAAAAATATTTTAAAACAATGTATTACAAAATGTTTTTAAAGCTAATATAGATTTAGCATCATTAGCCTCATCACATTCTAGTCTTTCTGCAAACATTTAATTTCTCTCCATGTTCCATCTCTGGGATCAATTAATAATGCTCAGAGGAGGTAGCATGGTGTTTATTTCACACTATTTTGTCCTCATTAATGATTTTGGATGCTTGTTCATTAATAATTTTGACTGAGGCGATTCTTCAAGGCGATCAATACCTCGATCATACCTGATTTTTGCTTTCAAATACGTTGCTGTGGGCGAGGTCATCCCTCAACACCCCAAACTCACCTCAGTCAACAACATCTTACACCCAACAAGGGTGCCAAGGCAACCTGTACGAACTGTGTTCGAAATCAGAGTTGGAACTGTTGTAAAACATGAACTGAACTCTTTCCAATCACCCGGAATGTCTATGAGCCATTTTAAGCATGCACTCTATAAAACATTAACCAAAAGTGGATCCATTAACATTTCATTAGCATTAATTAAAAGACAAAAAGCTCTCTCTGTTAATAGCTTGCTTGAAGCACAATGACACATTCTGTGGTAATTCGAGATCTTCCGCAGACAACAACTAACTGGGATGTAATGAAGAACTTGTTTATGACACAGAGAAAAATATTTATCTAAACGATGACATCAACTCCTGGTAATGCTATTACTGAAGACCATGAAACTGAGAAGATGACATAATTCACTTTTAGAATCACACAGTTATGAATGTGGATGAGAATGTAAAGTAATGTATTTGTGACCTCTACATTTAACCCATCACCAGTGAGGAGTGAACACACACTGCAAGTCGTGAACACACACACACACACCCTCAGATGTTACCTGCTGTCAACTATTAGTCCTCAAACCCAGGTTCTAGATCAGGAGAACATCACTTACTTCCCTCAGTCACTGGGGTGAATACACACAATCACACATATGAATAATCTGATATAAAACAGAATAAAACAACTTTAGTTTCAAAATACACGTTTTAATAAGGCGGCCCAAATGAGCTGTTTGCTTGAGATATTAAGAGCATTATCAAAATTTCCCATCAGGTTGTTTTCCATTGATTCCAGAGAAACTACAGTATAGTACAGTAATGGTTACAGTATTACAGTAAATTAAATGAACAGAGGCTCAATCTGCACCATAATTTTCTAACGTTTACACTACCAGTCAAAAGTTTAGGATCACATGCCTAGAAGGTTTCTTTTCTTAAAAGTCTTTAAATATGAAATTAGTTTTGTAGCATTAATATAACATTAATATAATTACAACAACTTAAATTAATTACTGTCATAAGAAAACTACAATTTTATAAAAAAAATAATGTTTGGAAAATGAATGACTTAGATTGAATAATGACAAAAAGCAGCCAATAAGAGCCCAGCATAGATAGGAACTCCATTACTGTTTAAAATCATCAAGTGATTCTTCAAGAAACTAGATGGTAAAATGCCATGGTAACATTTTTTGAAAAATCTAAAATGCTAACAATTTAACACCAATGAATTTTCTTTAGTCACAACAATTCCCATAATTACCTTTGTGTTTTCTGATTTGAGTTTATCTGATCTGAGTTGTAATGAGTTTACTATTATTTAAAAGTGTGGAAAACTATATTAATAATTAATGAGTAAGTGATCCAAAACTTTTGACGGTAATGTACATTTCAGAGAAATAACATCTACATGAAACATGGCTTGCAATGGAGGAATCCGTCTGTGGAAAACATGGCCATGAGGAATTTTCCTCCAATAGATTATGAGGTAACAGCCCTGATGATAATTATGGGGTGTATGGATACATATTTAGTGGTGGGTTGTGAGGGCGTATGATGTGTTTGGCCTTTATACCTTTCAGCTGTCTTCACTAAAATGTAATACTCAAGACATGCAGACTGCTTGAGTTGCTCACTGTTTAGAAACCACCAATAAATCCTGTTTCTTTTGGTCATGACCCTGCAGAGCTTGAACAGTCTGGTCAGTCTATGCTCTGCTTTGTAGAGTTGTTTTATGCTGCGCCACTTTCAAATCTCTCCCAATCCGTCTGCTAAGGGCACAAATTGCAGATCAGAAATAAATAAGAACATGGAAACGTATCTATTATGTCCTAAAGCAAACATGAGTTTGATATATAGAGAAGTGTTCATGAATAGTACAGATGAGACACTTAAGGCAAGACAAAAGCATAACAGATTGTGGCAAGAGTTGAATCAATAGACCTTATAAACGAAACGAGACTCCCACAAGATTTTTAACGGAGCCATCGAGGAGGTGGGAAACAAATGAGTCTGTAACGGAGGAGGCCACAGACCCGTGTCAGAGAGCGGCCATTATTATAAACCCTGCGGAACGAGACAGAAAGACAGAATTAGAAAAAGACATAAGCTGTCACACTGAAGATATTTCCAAGTTCTCATACAGAGTCCTTCTCCTCTCCTACGCGTGGACCCATGTGGCTGCAGGTGCGAGGAGTTGCATGTTTATAGATTTCTCAGATCTTCTCGCTCCTGCTATAATCTCCCCCAAGATATCAGAGAGAAGTATCATCTCTACCAGCAAGACAGCACCCAAATCCTGCCAGACAGCCTGGGCTTTGTAGGTGGCTCTCGCCTTCATCCACAGCCTTTGTCACACACACACACACACCCGCCCTTTCGCTGAGCCCCCTACACGGCCGAGCCGCGGGCCCCGTCTCCTGGCTTTCAGTTTTCTCCCTGAAGTTAGCTTCAGCTACTTGATCCGGCCCCGTGTTCTTCACAGGCCCCGACATTTGCCGGGCCTATTATCCTGGCAGGAGCTTTATCATGTTCTCCCATCAGAAGCGGCAGGAGATGGCAGGAGATGGAAGTGCTTTAGACTCCCCCCGTGGACTTTGCCCGTGACACCCTTCCCGCCCTCCCCGCTGAGGCGCTCCACGCCTCACCCTCTCTTCCTGGAGATCTCTCCAGATGCTTGAATCGCACCTTCTCTCTCATCCCCCGACCCTCTGGATCTCTTTAAACGCAGTGCGCCCCACAATCTGCAGAAGCTAACCCTACAAAGCAGGCCCATGATTAGCCTGTCAGGATTTATTAAGTTAAGAAGAAGCAAAGTTTCTCTGAGTGACCCCTCCTGGTCATGCGGACCCCTCACCCTTCTGCAGTGGAAGCGGTTGCAGTGACCGACCGTGACCCAGGGCTGCACACACCCAACACTAATGAATTTGGCTCAATTCATCAAAACGAGACAGATTTAATCAAACTGACATGAGGGACAAGCTCATCTGTGACGAAGACTCAAGATCTTTCATTATTTCACTATCCATAATGTTGCACCATTTCATATTTATATGCATGTACATCCATTTTCATTCATAATATAATTTCATTCACATATTGCATATATTTTTAATGCATATATTTATGTTTCATAATTTTTATGTAGTGACTTCGGTGAATCATTATAAATCTGTACATTTACTAGAATGAACTGAGCTTGCAAAAGCCACATACAAGCGAGAAAAAAACAATTTTAAACTATTTTTATGAAAACATCTGAACTGAATTACATCACTGTTTTAGTGCATTTCATACTGAAGACAGACACATGCAGAGAACATTCTGAAACATTCTGGACACAGTAATGCTCTTCATACAGCAAAGCAAAGCAAATCTTTATGTTTAATGGCAGGGAGCTGTGCTGCGGTAAATCCAACGCATTCGGTATTGATTTTTCTCACCGTCTGTATTCCTCATATCTTCAGTGTTCATTATGTCACGTTAGACATTACCCCCACCACCCCTCCCACGCTGCTTCTTCCCCGAGAGGGTCTTAGAGAGCAACCCCCCCTTCCAAGAGATGTGATATCTGCAGATCGCTCAGACACCTGCCTCATGGACTGTGTGATTTCTGCCCTTCATTTCGTACCGGGGATGTAATTTAGTGCCAATTAGTGCCAGATGTTTGGACACTAATCACTGCAAGAAAAAACAGGTATTTATAAATCTCACGATTCACATTCTGGGGTGGCAGGTGGGGGTTGGGGGGTGTCTGCTTGAGTATGCACACGCAGTCATGCAAATACCCAGCTCAGTTCTGAATCAGCTTATTCACTCATTCACTGAATTGCCAGCTAACAATTTTAGGTTGTAAGAACGTTCCTGTAACATTTTAATTAAGTAACAAAAGCTTGTTCTGGAATCATT
>JAZGTK010008416.1:0-18306 GCA_036877625.1 Ambastaia sidthimunki
CTCCTGCAGTTACTGGCAGTACAGGTCACCAGTCACAAATACCAGCTGACACTCTTCATCTTTATTTACTGTTCATGAGTCTTTTAACTGTGGACAAACTAAAGGGCTTGATTTTAAAACAGAGATCCTTACAACTGAAGGATTTCTGTTACACAGCAATTACTTGTGTTTAACTGTCATGAAAATATTTTCACAGTGCATAAGGCTTTGCTATTTTAAAGCAAAAACTAACAACACAAACGCATAAATAAATATTCCTTCAGGATGACAACAAAATAAAATTCTTATTTTTTCTTTGCTTCTTATTTTTATTTTGAAATATATCTCTGACATGTACTTGAGAGCTTTTATAAGATCCATCCTCTTTTTTTGGGAGTTTATAAATAGAATCATTACATAATTTAGAGAGATGAATATGCTTGTCATCTTCATCCCTGCCAATATTTCCTAAAAGCCATTAAGATGATTAATTCAGATCCAGTTCAAGTTGTACTTGAAATAACACATTCTTAATCCAAGTAAGTGCTTTTATTTACAACCACAGCCAAGATCCAAGTATAACACTGTTAACAGCCAGCCCATCAGTTACTCAGCTAAATAGAGACATGCCCTTAGCATGTATTGACTTTCTGTAGTTTTAATGGGAAATGACTTGTGAATGACTGTCTCTCTTCTGCTTTATCTTGAATGTCAAGTTTGAGCCAATGGGGTTTATTCAACAGACTGTCTGTTATTATGAACCCCGAGACAAACTGCCACACAATGTCAAAGTCAGAATTTCAGTGTATCTCTGCGTCCTTGGTAGTTGGACATGAGTGTGTGTGTGTGAATGTTGTATCCTCTAGCTACATGCATGTTATTTATAGACTGGTTTCAAATGGTCACAGCCGGCGCTTTGAGACATAGAAAGAGAGAGCAGAAATGAACAACAGCGCATTTTGCTGTGGGAAATTAAATTTGCATGCTAGCTGCATGCTTGTTATCTTAACGTTTTCCTGCATCACTCGTTTGCCTTGCAGTGCTGGATCTGAATCATGTCGACAGGGAAATACAGCCGCTAATCACACCTGTAATCACTCAACAGACTGTATTTCCTTTGATGCTCACATCTACGGCTAGCACATACCAGAGTCTCCTTTACCCAGCTAACAGAAAAACGTTCTTAGAACGTTGACTTACGTACTCTAAAACATCTCTAAAACACATCAAAGTTATCAAAAATGTACAATGGTGAAACAGTTCTAAAACGTTTCAATTAAAACATCATGAATAACATAATAGGATCTCTCAAAACTGGACATTTCAAACATTCAAAATAACATGTTCAACATTTTTTGTTATCTAATAGAAAACATTCTTACAACCTAAAAGTGTCAGCTGGGTTCACTCTAATCAGCAGAACTTCCATTGTTTAATTCAACTTTTATGCAAAAATGTGAACAAACATAAACCACTATTATGAACACACACAAAGATGAAAGGCTTTGACTCAAAGACATTTGAAGGTTTTTACTCACAAAGTTGCAGATGAAGCTGGATATGAATCTGTAACAAATAAGTTGACATTGAGGAATATGTTGAGATAGAACGTTTTGACACAGTTTTGAACTCAGTACTTTTGTATTGTATCTTAACAAACTCTTTTTTCCTCTTTTCTAGAACGGAACTTCAAGAACAATATAAACATTCAGAGCTGAAGGTCTTTAACATCTTTAAACATCTTTCTCTGGATCTGCAGAACTTCATTCTAGAATCAATGAATAACTACAGAAAAACAAGAGACTGGCAGAGGCTTGAATTTACTGTGATGAAAATATTCAGATCTCTTCGGTTCCAAGAATCTTAATTTATTTTTGGTCTCTTCAGTTTTTCAATAAATTAATCTGGACCGGGAACCAAAGTAGATTTAGGCTGTGAGTGTGGACAGTAAACAAACGCAAATTTATCATGCACAGATTTCTGTTTTGTTGTACATAATCTTACTGTAAATATATCACAGCATAATATCATTAACATATCATCAATATTTATGTTAAGCATCTGTTTTGACTTCTTCAAGCCTTTGAAAAATGAATTTAAGCAATTGTTTTAAGCATAAAAGAAAGCAAAAAACAAGCACCACCAAGGACCACCAGACACTGTTTCTATAACATATTAAAATTCACCAGATCTGAACATTAGCACCTGCTTTCTGGCTCTTCCCTCCAACTTCCCAGGATGAGCCAGAAGTCCGACTCAGAGACGGAGAGCTCTCAGGCACCTGTGCTTTACACCAAGGAGGAACTGGAATGCAAGATCTGCTACAACCGCTATGACACGCGTGCCCGTAAACCCAAAGTGTTGAGCTGCCAGCATCGCGTCTGTGCCAAATGTCTGAAGAAGATGGTGGAGCTTGATTCCTCTCCAAGCATCATCAGCTGCCCCTTCTGTCGCCACGAGACGCACGTCCCCGATGAGGAGATCTGGCTTCTTCAAGATGACAACAACATCCTGGCCATCCTTACATACCAGGACCGGGCACGTAAAGGTGGTAGCACACCCAGCGGAGAGGTTCTTCTGACACCCAACAGTCTGAGTGGAGGAGGTGGTGGAGAGCAATCCCACAGTTCTTCTGATTGTCTCGTGATCACAATCATGGAAGTTCCCAGAGAGTCTCAATCTTCAGACTCAATGAGCATGCTGAACATGGTGCGCTTGTACCGGCCGGCCAGCCTGGACTCTTTGCCTTGCAACCTGCCTATGCAGAAATGCCGGGCATGGACGTCCCACTCAGTTCCTCGGTTCCTGATGGGTGTCCTCTGTCTGGTGTACTTCAGCTCGCTGCCCCTTGGGATCTACTTGCTGATGATCCAGCAGCTCACAATGGGAGTGGTCCTGGTCAGCCTAGTGCCCTCCACCCTGGTCCTCTGTGTATTCTATGGCTTTTGCCAATGTTTGTGCCACGAGATTATGGAGGCTATAGCCACATAGCAGCTTAGCACTGGACAACAAGTGCCAACAAGAAGAAAAGCCAAATTTATGATGCATATCTGCTAATCTCTTCCTGTGAAACACGTCCCATCTTCTGTTTCACCGGGTTATACCAGCAGCTGCCAATGAACTCTGTCAATCACCTCACATCACATACAGGGCCGACTACACGTTGCTTGATTTCCAATGCAGGCTGGAGGTTTTGATTTTGGGCTGCATCAGATCGGTGATGTTTGTATTGTGTCTAGCACACGCAGTGAGTTTTCAACAACTGTGACATAAACAACACAGAACAGAAAATGACTTGCCACTGTTTCATTAACATTAAAAAACACAGGATATGTTGAATAACACTAGACAAATTGCTGAATATTTTATGTTATGTATATTTGTGGTATAACATTAAACCAATGTCTCAATGTTCTCGTTGAAGTTTCTAGTTGCCTTTGTAAGGCATGTCTATGGGCTGTAATGTAAATGTGAAAAACAGTGAATGTGTTTGTCATTGTTATGAAAATGAACAAATACTCTAATACCTGTTACATAATCAATAAAGATTTATCCAGATCTTAACAGAACTCTTAATGAAACGGTAACTTGTACTTTACCATCAGGAGTCAATGTGTACTGGAACCATCCTGATCCAGATTCAGATCCGGAACACATCTTCCGATCCGGAACACATCTGAACACTGATCTGTCATACTTATTTTTAACAAAAAAGAAGTAACAGATTGCACCTTTAAAATAACAAAATATAAAAGCATTCATATAAAAATGTTCACAGTTTTAAAATTCACCAGTTGTTTTTAAATGTACAATAATATTGTATTACATATATACTTGTAACCTTATTATGAGCATTTCTATTCATTTGGATCAGTAGGAAACCCAGTGTGAAATCTACATAAAATAACCAACCATTTCAAAGTTTAAACAGAGATGGCGACAGAGGGTAAAAGTCACAGAGTGTAGCTTAAATAAAGAAATGAGAAAGAAAAGCCTCTTACATCACATTTTGAAGTGTGATTATAAATATAATAACTGAGGAACTGTGTCAGTGCTTTTCACAGCTTTGTTGTTTTGCTAACTGAATGAGCTAATATTGCTGGTGTTGCCCAGGAGACCCGACTCACGGGAGCACATGTTGCATCAAGCGACACAACTTTCAAACAAGCCCAAGAAACCACACGGGAGTCAATAAAGAATCTCCATCTGTTTCTCCACAATACCACACCACTCTCCCACAAGACAATTAAGCTCATCTAAACCACAGCACACAGCACTCGCATTACCACACATGCGCATACATACAGACTGTCCACAGGAAGTCACTATATAAGGATCCCTTGATGAAAAGCACAGCTCTTCCAACATACAGTACGTGTTGATTCTGAAGCGATTGGGATATATTTAATGTTGTACAGCACAGGGGGTTCTGGGAATATGGACTGGCAGTTTTGGGCCTAATTTTAACAGATATCCCTAAAGACCAGCTCTTATAAAAGCTCTGGAAAAAAAACAGAGGTAAGGATACAAACACAAGGTGGTTTGTGCTTTCAAACGGATGTATGGAACAGGACGGTCAAAACTGTTTGTAGACTTCAGGAGGCCATGACCTTCTACGAACATCTTTAAGACTCTGTTATCAGTAAGTGCCTTTTTTCTTGGCAATTATAAATCATTTATTACTTTTTTTTATATTTACCTTGATTATAGATTCATTAAACAAAAGTAACATTTTTCTTTGGTGTTCCTTTGAACCCAGTTTTATGTTTAGTTTAATATCATTATGTGGATTTTTAAAGTAATATTGTAAAAAGTTATCTAACCAATAACCACTGGTCTGTTATTTCACTTCATATTAAATTGATATCAGAAAATGGACACAACATTGCTACTAATTTGCTTCTGTTCATTCTGCTTTTTAAAAAATGTCTAATGTTAAAATGCTACCTGACAAATAAGGAATACAAAAACTTTTGCACGTAACTGTAGATAAAAATTGTTCCATTTCAGTTTCTTTGTTAATGAAAATAAGTACACTATTAAAAAGGCCAATTTTTAAAATATCAATTAAATGAATTAACACTATGCTAGAACTAGCTCAGATTTTGTTACTTTTTGTATATTGTAAACTATCAATTTTAGGTCGGTCAGCACACGAGCAGTAATGAATCGCTGGCGGCAATCGGTGGTGGAGATTCAGTGCAGGAAAAGACAGGTGAATGAATGCGAGCGTGCACAGGCAGCCCTGAGCAAGGTGACGGCCTGCTTCCAGCAAATGGCCGCCTCTTTGGGGACTAACGCGGATGGCAGCTGCCTCAGAGAAGAGCTGGAGGAAACCAGGACACTAGCTCATAGAATATGCACAGGTGAGACTGAAAATCCAGAGAAACTGACTCTGGAAACAAACAGGGCACATTTACATAAAACAAACAGGCAAGTAGAAGAACATATCATTGAATTTGGGCCAATGTTGGCATATTTAGGTACCATTCACTGAATCTGTAACGAGAGTGTACTTGATCTACTCGTGTTTCAGGGCTTTACAAGAGATTGCTAGCTCTGCTGATGGAACTGGAGCAAGGACAGGAGGACAAAGAACAGGTTGAACGACTTTGGGTGATCTTCCTTTCCAGCTTGGAAAATTTCCAGCAAGACTTAAGAAAGGTCAGAGTCCTGCAGGAAATCTTCCCCCTCACCCAGCGCAAAGACCGCCAAGCCCTGGTCAACGCAGGTTTTGCAGGTGGCACCTCAGAAGTAGCAGCTCGAGCAGCTATGGTGCAGACCCCATGGTTATCGGTAGAAGAAACGGCAGGCCCAGATCTCAAGACCCATGTGGAGGAGATTGAGGTTCTGCTTGAAGAAATGCTGCAAAGAGTTAATGTGCCACTGTGGTCTGTTGAACCCACACAAGAAGCTTGGGTGGAAGGCTGCTCCACCCAAGATAATGGGCAAGATGACGAGAGTTTGGAGGAGATGATGGAGGTGGAAGTAGTGTCTCCGAAGAACACATTGGGATGTTGCCATCACCAAAACTGCAAAGTTGGATGTCTACTGTGTCTGCTAAGCTAGGATGGCATGAAAGAATGAAGCTTTCAAGTAAAAAACTTGAAGCAACAGCATTTTAGTTTGGATTCTTAAACATTATACATTGATTAATGTTGCTTATACTGTGAGAATCCTCCAACACCTTAATGGATTTGCAAACAACTTTACCAAATTAAAGCTGTAATGAATCCAAAAATATAAATAAAAGTTAAGCAAGTACATAATAAATCAATGTTCACCACCCGTTTCTGTATCTTACGCTGGTTCATAATGGCAAGTTTATAATAATTTGAGCTGTCAGGTCTGATTTTCTAGGAAATCAGAATTTGGTTTAATTTGACTAAAATGTAAATTAACCTGCAGTTTTATATTTCAAACAGAGATGGCAGTAGAGACAGAAGTTACAGATTGCAGTTTAAATTCTATACAGCGCAAAGCTTTCTACTGTAAATATTGAAAACATTCCTCTTATTTTCAGTAAGCATGTACACAAGCTCAAATCATTTTATTAAGGCAAATCTAATACAACATAGAAATAATGTACACACAGAGACCCATCATTCAAATTTACATCATCATGAACAAGCCGACAGGAAGATAAAATGAGGCATGTTTGATTTATATGGTCAACTCTTATACGTGGCCTGCAGATGAGCTTTGAATGCTGGAACGGAAACAATTTTAAATGTTAGTCAATCAGAAAGTGACTGGAAACTTCTCCATTTAAAAGAAAAGAAACAGCTTTATTTAAAAGAATGGTTACCAACCTTTCTGGTCATCCCACAATTCTGCAGCTGCAGTGTTTAATGGACTATCATTGTTGGGTTCTAAACAAAATATCAATAACTAAATAAATACACCAGGAATAGAAGACCATTGATTTGCAAATCAGAAAACATTTAACATACTGGGCAAACATGGTTTACCTGACAAAGTGGGAAAAAACAAAACACACACGACCCACCTCCCAGCAGACTCTGAATAGACAGTAATATAGACCGGACATCATACAGAGCAGACCACTTGTCCTTCAAAATGTCTAGGCAGATGAAACCGTTCTCATCCACATTTGGGTGGAAACAAGATGTGATGAATTTCACCCGAGGGGCGTTGTAGGGGTAGCCGCTAGGAAACTCCAATGAAAGTTTGTACCTCAAACCTTCATAAACCTGCAAAAGGTAAGAAAACGGGTGAATGTACTCAATTAGCAAGTTTGTCACCAACTTCCTTGAATAGTCATGAGCAGTAATCAGAGTTCCTGACATCAAGGAAAAGCTCCTACCGTTCCCTGAGCTCCATCTATGGTACCGATCCATTTGAATAGATTGTCCGTTTCTGGAAACGCTGAAATTCCCTTGTCTCCTGACATCTGTGTTGATAAAGCGTTTGAGTAAACACTGCATGGAAAAGGAAAGTGTGATGGCTGCTGTATATGAAGGTCTCACCATTAGTGTCATCAGTTCCTGCTGCAGTCTGCGGGGGGAAAGAGATGCAATAAATGTGAATTTATCACAAAACAAACCCTTAACCTGATCTTTCTGAACACATTTCCCAATAAAACCGTAACACACCCTGATAGCACAACAGAATGAGTTTACAATCATCTGTAAACTCTTGTATCTGCCCTGTGATTTAGCCACCAGCTCTCATTTCAAAACAGTGAGAGTGAAGCTCTGATACAGACACAATAATCAATATAACAGAAACTCAATAGCATCTTATATGATTGTATTAGGATCGTCCAGTCTCGTCATTTCTGTAGGAATACCACAGATTCCTGATTCCTTGCCAAATCAAATATTAATGATTTAGGAATATCACACATATAAATACAAAATTACACATTCACACTGACGCCATGACGCGACGCAAACCAAATCGTTTCCATATTAAACGCGACGCCCAACGCGTTTCGTCGTTGAATGAAACGGCAGTATTATGTATTTTTGTGATTTGTCAGTAAATCAGTGTTTTTGTGGGCTGGGGGTGTTTTTTGTACCTTTTTGTGACGGATCCTTTCGACACGTTAACGCTGGACTCGCTTCCCTTCAGCGCTGCGGCTGACGCGGCTGCCGCTGGGTCCATATTCTGAGAGGCCATCGCGTCAAATCTGCGACGCGTTGACAGACGAGGAAACAACCGATGTCTTTAAACCATAAACACTGCGCGAAAACCTGACTTACAACCCGATGAAAACAGCTTGTGTTGTATAATGTGTTACTGAGACACGTGTCCAGTTACTGCTGGACCAGACAATGCGCTTATATGACAAAGACAGCACTGCAAACACTATTAAAACCCATATATAGCTGACTAAACTAACTGAGGCATAAAAGATAATGATATCACATAAAATAACAATATAAAATATATAGCAAGAAATAAATGAAAACCTGTCAACCTATTGATTAGCGCTAACAATTAAATCACATGAACAATAAAAACCAATAATGTCCAGTCGAGTGACACACATTAATGAATAATCTTTAAATATGACTCTTTAAATTAAACGTCAGTTAATACTTTACCGGTTGTGCTGAGCGCAGTAAGCGACACTCACTCAATCCTGAGAGAATTTTAAAAATCACATCCCGCCCCGCGTTTAAAACTAACGTCTCCAATCGAAATTCACCGCCCACTCACCCGCTCAACCAATCACAAGCAGAAACTCCGAAGACGTATTGCTCGGCAACCAATGAGGAATAAAGCCAGTTACAAAACACTTTAATTTGATTGGTCAGTTCACCAGATGGGTGTGTCTATAACCGTTAACTAGTAGGAAGTTCTCAACAAACTATAGCAATAAATGATCGTAAAAACAGCCATTAATACACAATACAGCACAAAATGCTTTAATAGTAAATAAATGATAATTTTACATGTTCAATTCTATAATAGACATGAAGTGAGTGTAACAGCTAGTTCATTCTAAATAACCTTTACAGAAGTACTATTTCTATCATATTCTGCACTAAATACAAAAAAATATCTAAAATCATTAAAACATCTTTTACTTTAAGCTATAAAAACTCAATCCATTTAAAAAAAAACTCTCATTTGATAGTTCATTTTGTAAAAAATAGTTAAGATTACAAAAATACTATAAGGTAAAACCAGCACACAGTCCACTGTCTGTTTCTGCTCATTCTTTCATTGCCATTTCATAAGAATGAAGCCTAACTATAATAACAAAAAGAGACAGAGAAGAAAAAATAAATGACTAAATAAAACTGAAAGCAAACATGACAAACACATCTGTGTATTTTTCAACACAAATACTTCTGGCTACAGAGACTTATGTAAAAATAAAGGAGACACACAACACTGAACAAACACACACTTAATATCCAGTAACCACAGCATTTAAAAATAATCATGCTTTAAAACAATGTTTAAAGATATTCAATATTTTGAACATATTATGTTTCTCTTTAATATGTTTTTGAAGATATTCAAGTCTTTAATCACAATATGAAACTAGCACACGTTTGTTGAGGAAGAAAACTAAAGCACTCAAAATTCAGACTAAAAGTGGATCTTAAACAATCATGTCTGGAAAACCTGATTGCAAAGCATGTCTGTTCTGAACATCATTCTCGGGATACTAAAACAAACAAGCAATAAGAGGTTATAATTATGTTAAGCAGATAACACTCGGAGTGTCTGTGGTCCAGCAACTTGCCTGTCGTGGTCACCGTCAAATGACCTCATTTTCTGATTTTTGAGCTTCCATTGCTTTCTTCATCTTCTCCACCATCCATATGGGCACCAGAAACGGCTTCAGTTCGTCTAGCTTCAGCTCAGGGCAATCCCTATCAGTTAAAGAGGCAAGTATGAACTGTTTTAAATGTACAGTTACAGTGTATTCATGTTTCATGTGGTTCCAGTAAGGAAACGTGTTTGTTTACTTGTAGTCGTCACTTCGGGCTAGATCGAGAATATCCTCTTCTATAAGCAGGTAGGCCTGAGCAGATAAATAAAAGATGCTGCAATTTTCATGTCTGTATAAACTATTGCAAACACAGGTCAAATGCTCACCATCTTTCCTCCTGTTGCTCTCATGTGCTGTCTCTCTGAAAGCCAGTGTTTGTCCTGAGCATCCGCAGCGTACTGACACACAAACACAACACACTGTTACTTCCACATCAACACACACACACACACACACACACACACACACACAAACACAACACACTGTTACTTCCACATCAACACACACACAAGCAGAATCAGCTCAGAAAAGCCAAACAAACCTTGAAGAGCTCTGCGTGTTTAATATAGATTCTTCCTCTTGTGCCACCCATTCCCAGAGCTCTGAAATGATAACCCGTATCAGTTTAACACACACACAAACACATTTAATCACTATTCATTCATTAAAACAGCAGATCCATTTTATGTTGTTCATTGTGAAAAAGACCAAAAACTACTGACCAAATTTCTGCAAACTTACTTGTTTGCTCTGGAACCCAGAACAAATGTGCTGTTCTCATTCAGCCTCGATGGATCCCACTATAAAAACATCAGTACATACACATTTATTCACTTTGCAGACACTTTTATCCAAAACAACTTACATTGCATTCAAGCTAAACAATTAATCAGTTTATGTTTCCTGGTAATCGAACCTACAACCCTTGCACTGCTAATGTTCTCCCAGCTGAGCTACAGGAACATCAATAACAACTTCCACACAATCATCAAATCTATATTTCACTATTATTGACATTATTATTATTAAAGACAAATGCAAGTAATCGTTACCTTAGGACCCTCTCGCTTTACTGGCTCAGATATCTTAATTTTGGCTCTGCAAAGAAAATAAGTTAAATTACAAAAGCTTAAAGATCTTTTAAGAATCTTGAAGAATCTTTAAATGAAACGTACGGCGTGCTGTACTGAACCGGTCTGTCATATGACACAGCTGTGCCTGGTGGACGACCTTTTCTCTAAAAACAGAAAAAAATGTTGTACATTGTTATCTTTAATTATGTGTGGATTTTTTTAAGAAAGAAGTAGAACTGTTTAATTAAAGATGAAATGTGTAACTTCTTAACACACTGAATTGCAAAAATAATGACAGATTTCTCGAGCACTATTCTCATCTACTGGATGGACAAACAAACACCCTCCCTAAACTCACACCTTTTAAGCTAAAACATTATGGGGGTCACAGGTTCACCTTCTTAGGGATGGGGCTGTCTCTCTGTCCCGAGTTATCATCCGGCTGCCGGCGCTGTGAAATAAAACAAAAACTATAACTTTCATAGCAGTTATATTTGAAGTTTTTTAGCATGAAAGCAACGTTGGATGCTTGGGAACATAGCAATAAACATTAAAAATCTGCTCTGAATTTACCTTTGGGTCAAAATTAGGTTTTGGAGGAGTTTTCTCTGTTTCAGGAAAAAGTTGTTTTGCCTGAAACAGATGATTTTGAATGATTTAGTCTGTAGGTTATTTTAACACAAATTTTCACAATATGTATTTGTAGGAATTGTAGCGTGTGTCACATGTTCCAGGCAGTTTCTGCAAACATCTCTGATGAGTTGATCCGGCTGAACATCTCCACCAACGTTCTCCTTCACATTGCTGGCAGCCTTCTCAAAAAACTGAACCACAAACAGAGGAGCTCAGTAAAGAACCTCAGACAACATCAGAGCTCCAGGATGAAAGATGATCTTTCGCTCACCTTCATGTATTTTCTAAACACAGCCAGGATGTCTTCATTGAAGCTGGGCTGTAGCACCGTCCGCAGAAGATCCATGGAGATGACGGGGTCTGTGTAACTACAACCAAACACAGTGACGAGACATTAGGATTGTGTGGGATTTAATAAATCTCTGTTAGTTTCTATATTAGTCACAGGTCAATACATTAACTGAATTTTGAAAGAAACATTTCTGACTCACCTGACAGTCATCTGAGAGCGCCGGCCTCTGCGATGCACCTGTCTGTGTTTGATCATGATGTTCCACGGGTTCTACCATCCACAATAAAAATCACAGCAGCCACATTCAGTTCAAGTGTTTCAGTTCACTTATTATGTATTATATTAATTCATTTATTATTTATTGTGCCATTATTTTTATGACAAGCACATTAACCCCTAACTATCATTATCTGTAATGAAAACATATTGAGTTCAGTAAATAATGAAAAATCCTTTCATTTAATTCAAAATACATGTTCCACATTCATCCAGTGTGTTGCACATGTTGCACTGATGACTGAAGTTTGACTCACGACAGTCTGTATGTGTTGCTCACTGAAGTCCTGCTGAAGCCATTCTCTGCGTCCCTCACTCCTCTGAGCCCCCATCACTTACTGTCAATGCCTTAAAAATATCGATCAATATATATATGTATATATTACACTTTCAGGGCTTCCTTGATGTTGATCGATAATGCAGTCAGTTAGCTGCTAAAGCTAGCACGGATCAGACCTTCACGTGCTATGAATATGACGAATTAAGCTGTTTTAACTGCACGTTCTTCGATGCAGTAATATTGTCAAAAACAAAATGACGACTTGTTCATATTCGTGGAGCAGATCGATGAATTGTCAGTCACTTCCTTAAGATTGCGAGACCGCAGTGACGTAAACAATTGTCGCTCATTTCAAAATAAAAGTCCGGGATTGACAGTACGCATGCGCGAGGGTGTTATGGGCGTGGTTACAGAGCGGAGTCATTCGCACGAAGCGAGCGGCCATCTTTGTTGTGGCGCTGCAGCTGCCTGTCATAGAGCGACATTTATGTCCAATTAAAGCAATAATACACTTTTGTTTTTACTTCAGAATTTTTTATTCTTCACGGTCAGAATTAATGTTTAAATGTTGGTCTTTCACAGGACCGCACATTCATAAATACACACAGTATATAAAAATGTTCACAATTTGCAGAATTTCTGCTGTTTCTCATGTAATCTCAGAAATAAATTAATCAGTAATTCTGATTAATGAGTTTATCTCAGTAAAACTTTAACTTGTCTGACTTTAACTAGGTCAAAGTCTCATTTATTGACTTTAGTTAATATGAACTAACAATTATCAATACTTTTAGAGGATGTATTAATCATAGACGTAACATTTATTAAATAAGATGTTGCATCTGTTAATATTAGTTAATGCACATTAAATGCAATTAATAAATTATGCCTAATATCGGTAAAATTCACACTGCATAAAAAACAGGAAAAGAAGGTTTTAATATTTTTTCTGATTTAGAGGAAAATCTTTATACCACTGAGAATGAGAAATGCCACAACACTGAGAGCATACAGGTGACCGAAACTAATTATACAAGCACAGACATATTTACATTCACTGCTTCCGTGTCTTTATCAGAATAAGATACAGGGAGACATTCATGGCATTGTGAATAAACACAGAAAAAATTAACAAATGCAACAGCCATCAAATATAAATCAATCAACATGACTGATCAACAGAAATCAACTGAAAGTTCAGTACAGCAAAACTTAAAGGTCATTAAACGATACGGTCTGTACATTTTATTCAAACTGTTTTTTGTACTGAAAAATATCAGGTCATGCAAAACAAAAATTCAAACAAACACCTGTAAGAAAACAAAGAACAAGAGAGAATTATAAAAATAAAGCTACGAGTACATGGATGATTTTGCTGGTTACACCTTATGCAACATTATTCTACTTTAAGATACAAGATAAATTCCTCCTGTTTTAATAACACTTTGGTTTAGTGTAAAACAATTTCTACCTCATAAATTCTATAATTCATAAACAGTCATTTAGAACCAAAATGTTAAATTAAAAAAAGACATGAAGACATTTTTCTTTTCAAATAAACTTGTGTAGGAAAATAACAAACAAATTTCATTCTCATGTTTTGTACAACATCTACAGTTTTGCTGGTGACAGAAATCTAAAAGGTTGCTAATGCTCAAACAAGCAGTAATGTTGGATTTTATTTTAAATGACAAACTTTGTAACATTACGATTTAAACCACTGGAATTGTTTTAAACTAAATATAAAAGCCATTTTGTACGTCAGCAATGAAGCCTGGTAGAAAAAAATGAATCTATAATATATACAGATGGAAGTGACGGAGTACAATAAAGTGATAATATACAAACACAAATTTCTCTGCACGTTACCATGGCAACAATATTCACCCTTATAGTGTTATTAACAGCAACACTAAAAGCCCAATGAATAAATTCAATGAATAATCAATAACTTCCTTTTTTTAAAATGTACATTCAAAATGCTGCCCAGTGATACTAATTTCATCTCTTCCCCTGTAAACAAAACCAATAATCCACTTTTAAAGCACTGTTGACATGTACTATTAAATGAAGGCAATTTTAATAATGGGAAGCCAACGCACTTATTAAAGATGGAAGAAAAACAGTTTTGCACTTTTCCATTTTCCAGATATCACAGGCTCTCACTTGAGAGATGAGAGGTAGACTCGCACCCCACACTGTTTTGAAGAAACAATTTGGGGTGCACATGATTTTTTTTGTTAAGCCAATCTGTTTGATAAAACACCACAAAGATGAAAAAAAAATGCTTTAAAATGAATAATCAATCTGAACTGAGCTGAACAGATCTCAGTTTTCAGTTTGCTAAGAATCGAGACCTGAAGGCTACAAACTGATGTGACCCAGAAGGCCACAATATGATTTAAAAGTACAAACAGGCATGTACTGAAGATAAATAACAAATATGATCCTTACAGATAAACTTCAAATCTGCCGTTGTTTTCTGTACATATTTTATGACTTGCTTTTTCTACTGACTTAGCGGAAACTCGATCATCTGACCTTTTTAAATTTCATATATATAGTTTGTTGTTTATGTTTAAGACCTAAACAACTTCTAAGTGGATGAAAGATGAACACTGCAGTCATGAAGAGGGTTCTAAGACTAAATGGGATAACAAGAACCAACGACTGCGTTAAGAACCCTAACAACTAATGGAGGTCATAATAAAGGCTTTTTTAAACATAGCTGCCCGATCACCCGTCTGACGCAGAATCTTCTAAAATAAGAATATATACACAAACATCAGACCTTCAACACTTGTGTGTGAGCTTTCATTATCCCACCAGTGACACAAGCACAAGTAAACCTTACTAAACCTGTTTAAAAACCTGTTCACATTTCACTCCACAACCAAAACAGAAGAAGCTATATTTTGTGTGAATGAATTTCAATAAAAACTGCATTACAGTTATACAGTAAAAAATACTGTATTACAGTAATGAGAATCTAAAGAGACTTACCAGCGAAAACAAAGGAAATTACAGAGGAAAACATCTGTGTTCATTACAGGAAACAGAACTGAGAATATTTAATGTGCTTACTAGTCTTAAAATCAGGTTTTTTATGAAAAATATAATTACTTGTTTTTGATTTTGGGGTGTAACATAACGGGCTTACATAAGATCCACCCTAAAAAAGGCAAAGAAAAGATTAAGAAACATATATATCGTCTAAATTTACCTTTTAAAAAGACAACATAAAAAAGTGAGCGAACTATAAAACCCAACAATTGTGATAATGAAACTGAAAAACCTAAAACATACAATATTAAATAACAGAGACGGAAGTAAACAAACACGAATCTGTCTCGTTTTCATGAGTTTCATGAACATTTTATGTCCGGTGCCAATTTAAGACCAACAGCGCAATTTATACCTCTTAACCAATCAGAGACTCTTTCCATGACCTCACACACAAACGTGGCCACGCCCAGCACCGCTCTAAATGTTTGTAGTGTCCGGGGCAGTCTTGTCTACAGGACTGCTGTTGTCTTGACTTCTGGCCTGTTCCTGGTCCGGTTTTGAGTCTTTGTCTCCGGTGCTGGTGGAGGATGGACCAGGTGAAGATAAAGAATGCCCGGAAACTTTATATCCCGCCAGGAACTCTTGGATTCTCTCTGTGGTCGGCTCCCATTTGGCAAAGCCAGCGTTATTTTGCAGGAATATGACTGCTGTTCCATGGACGGCCTTGTAGTACATCTCATCTCTGAGAAGCAGACAATGATATTTAGAACCTTTAAACACATTTTAGGTTAAATTCTTGCTGTCAGTCACTCTGACCTCTTGCAGATGTGCTGGGAGCCGCTGCGGTATTCGTGTTCAAACGCAGGGATGTTCATCTGGTGCCTGCGGAAGCGACTGGCCTCCATGCGCGTCAGGGCGGGCGTAGGTGGGTCCCTCCACTCGGGCACGAAGATGATGAAGGACAGAGGCTCGCTGGAGCGCTCCAGAAGATCCTGAGAAAGATGAGAGGATTGTGTCAGTACAAATACTCTTACACCAACATAATCTGCAGCTTCAGTGGAAACTGAGATGAAGTCACTCACTTCAAAGTGCGTCACCATTGCGTCCATGAGTTCCTCACAGAACGGAGGGTTTGCCTCAAACGAGCCGCTGACTGGAGAGAAGCTGAAGAAAGGTCTGTGGAAAACAGAGGACGTGAGGAAACACTGTAGGACAGCCACTCAGGACCATCAAGACCCGCCCCTTCCACAGATTCTAATCTAAATATATTCAGATCACTTTCTCAGAGTTGCTATCAGGATGCGAAGAGACTTTTAACCAGCTTAAAAATAAAAGTTTAACCTAACCTGCCTTTACCAGGAGAGAATAACCAATTATGAAAAAACGCATGTTTACCCTCGAGAGCCAAAGAAGCCGTCAGTGTCTGGAAACGCAGAACAAAACTGCTTGAAATAGCAGTTAAGAGGAGACGCAAAGCACTCGAATGTAACGCCAAACTGTTTGTTGAGAGCCTCAAAAACAGGCACAGGTAGCGCCCCCTGCAGGCCGGAGCCCTCGTTCAGTCCAGAGCCAAACATCACCTGCAAATCACAGAAACACACCACGATGTTCTTTAAAACCTGGTGCCTTATAATGAAATTAAAATAAATAACAAACATAATAAAACAAAGAAACACACAAATGTTACCTGGTATCTTTTTATAAGGCACCAAACACGAGACAGGAACTTTTCAAACTTTAGATCATCAATGCAGCTGTATCGATATAGGAGTTCCTGTTTGTCATTTTTTGGAGAGAAACAAATTTAGATTTAATCAGAAATTAAAATGATTTATTAAATCAACAGATCATAATCATTTGTTTGTAATAATGATTATAAGCAATAGGCTGAACACACCAGTTTGTTGAAATGGCCACGATTGACTTTCACCATTTCTCCTTTATAGCGCAGACAGGCGATGTCATTCTCAAAGTGCAGCTCAACGCGAGGTTGGGGAGGGGACGGGATGGATAATCTGACGGGATAACAATACACCAACCGGTCCTGAACCTCTGTCGTCTCCACACCCTCCACTTAACAACAAAAAATTCCAAATTATTCCATTGTACTAAAGAAACTTTGTCCATGCAAGACCTGTCGCATGATTCTACAATAGCCGTGTCCAAACTCTGTCCTGGAGAACCAGTGTCCCGTAGAGTTTGGCTCAACACATCTGCATGGAAGTTTCCAGTCTAGTAAAACCTTGATCAGCTGGTTCAGGTGTGTTTGACTGGGATTGAAGCTCAGGATTGTGGGCCTCCAGGAGCAGGACTGGACAGCTCTGCTTCAAAATGTTGCTTTTGGTTTCCAAGGTGTCACTATGTGCCTTCCAAGACGTAGTAAATGTTTTAGTGTGATTCTATAGAGTTGCAAGATGATTCTACTGTAGGTGTTTGCTGAATAGTTAAAGTCAGAGGAGCCTTTCTAACATTATTCTCTCCAGATATGGCCTAGGTCTGATTACTTATTAGTAAACACCAGACACTTAATATCATGTAGTACAGAAACATTTTGAAAAACAACAGACAGAAAATCTACCAGCAATAATCAACTGAACAACTAAGACAGAGAAAACAGACACACCTGAGATGTTGCAGTCTTTCAGCAGCGTGAGGTGAGTCTGGCGGATTCTGCGAACGTATTCTGCAGAGATGTGATAAATCTTCGAACAGATGCCCTCAACAGAGTCCTTCGCCACAGCAGCCACGTGAGGACCGCACTGCTTCCGTAAATGCTCGAGACGATCCTGAGGAAACATCACACTTAGATCCGGAGAACACGCTGGTGTTGCCAGTTCAGAAGGTTTGGAAGTAGAGCCATTGAAAGTGTACCATGTAGTCCTCTTTGCCTGCGGAGTGATCTCGTCTCAACCAGTTCATGGTGTCCTCAACGTTCCACTTCACCATCTTTCGACTGTCAGGAGTTGCATTTCTGTAAACAAATTAGAATTAGCATGTCCCAAATCATAGT
>JAZGTK010008417.1:0-18305 GCA_036877625.1 Ambastaia sidthimunki
CACAACCCCTCTCTCAGGAAAGCGGCCAAGCTCTTTATTCATCTGCTTTAAATGCGTTTTAGCGTCAGAGGATTTATTGAAGGTGAGTGATGTAAAATCAATAGTAACATTGGCCTAGAGGTACGATTAACCTGGCATGGTAGTTTAGTGACAGGTATCTTCCTGTCGAGGAGAACTATAGGACACAGGCACTTGGAATTCTACAAGAATGGTGAAATTTGAAGGGCTTTGAGAAATTTGAGCTTTTTTGACCACATGTGGAGTGTGTTGAAGGGTGTTCGTGATACAGTTTATCAAATATTGATCTTTGAAATACCTGAGGTGAATTTGACAGGAAAACCCCCTGTGGTTTTTATCACTCTCAATCTAATTTAATATATGGAAAATCCTGTTCCATATTTAAACAAACTCATTGTCATTCTTTTCACAAATATGATACATTTATAGGGAAAAATAAGGTTTAATATAGATTGCACCTTGTTTGCAAAAGTCTACTGCAATTAACACTAAGACACAGTGATTCATCAAATGATGATCAAATTATTATGGACACATTCGGGATACATTCGGATAGACGTGCAGTCAGCGCATTCACAGCACTTTTTAAGAGCTTATGTTCTGGATCACAGCAGCTGAGCTATACTGCAGTCCCAGAAATGTCTGTCAGATCGCAACAGTTTCCTGCAGCCTCTACAAGTTACAGAGTTTTAGAGCTGGCCAGCAAGACGGGCAACTGCACTATGCAAATTGCATTCAGCACATTTTTATGTGCGATTGCACCATTAATTAATTTGCATTGGGTGGCAAAACAGACAGTTCATGCATATTTTGATAGGTTAGTGCACTCATATTATGATAAATTAACATGCCTCCCAGGTGGTGTTGAAATAATTAAAAGGTGGAAAGCTTTGCAACCACTAAGACTGGTTATTATTTATGTTTATATTGCAAATTGCAGTTGTTTGTTTGCAAAATTATTGCATGACAAGCCTGTGGTACTGTATCTGTTCTGTGCCTAGTTAAGACGTGAGCGTCGGGTTTTGTAGCCTCACAAAACATTAAGTACAAAAAGAAATGGCAAATCGCAATGCAGGCTTTAAAGGTCATCACTGTCTTCTATCAGTCACATTACAGGCTTTCAAACAAAGCTAATTTTTATATCTGCAAGCCACAGACTTTGGCATATCACTCAATACCAATCACAGCTTGCATGGTAGGATACTTTAATCATTAATTATTCAATTAAAATGCCATTTTCTATCGCCATTTTCAAAGGACATGGATGTTAATTTAATCTAAGTGCTGTTGCTTTATTGCATTTGTGTTCCTCTAAAGCCTGATTAGAGTTTAGTGAAAGCAGTGGCTGACATTTTAACTGTAACGTGTGAGAGAAACACAATTGGAGTTCTGAATGTGTAATAAGTTATTTTCCCTTGTGTGTGCAGGGAAAGAAATGACATTTTAACAACCACATCTGAACCAACGTCTGATATTATGGATGGTCTAATAGAAACTGAAGTGACGCTTAAGTGACACTTTATGATATAGCATTAGGCTAATTCCATGGTATCCTTTAATATGCTCCAGAGGATATGCTAAGATCTGAATTCTTATGTTTAATTACTTGGTAAAATTAAAGTGTTAGGAATGCTAACCGGTTTAAATTAAAATAGTTAACAGTTCGGGCATTTAAGCTGCACAGATATATGGGTAAGAACCTCATTTAAGATGGGTCTAGAGAACCCAATAATTATATATTATTTTAATTTAATATTTTCATTTTATATGATGTTTATTATTATTATGTTACATTGATCTTTAAAACATTGGCAATTGGGTACTACGTAGCGCTGGACATTAAAATACAAGATTTGCTGGCATCATTTAAAAACTCATGTCATTTTAAACGTGTTGTTATTTTGGAAAACACTCAGGAGAAGGTCCAGTTTTAATTCAAAGCTACAGTGGATTCAAGCTATGCATCATATCAGTATGTATATTTGTATATATCAGTATGTATATATCATAATTAAACACATGATATAGGTGTCACTAGAACTATAGGCACTACCAGCTACAGGACAACAGAATAATCATATGCAGTTCATACGGTATGGCCTACTCTATATATTTCATTTCTGGGGGAAAATTTAGAAAATTGGCTTGAATAATATGTGCAAGTGGGATCCTAACACTTTTCTGGAGATCACTGTAGGATCAGAAAAATTGCTGTACATGTGTTTGGTGAAGTTACGTTGTCCTCTTTACATGATCTTAATATGTTCCTTTGGGATTACTGTCCATAGTGAAACCGCTCTATGTCACGGGTAAAGAATACTAAATAATAAATGCACAGGAGATTTCAAGTAATACCTCGCACAGGTCTGTAAATAATTAAACAGAAGTAATACATGATTAACATTCTTCTTAAAATGTGACAAAACATATCCTAGAACATTCAGTGGCAAGTACAGTTAGCTCAACTTTGCGCTAAGGCTGATAATGATTGCAGGACTGAAACAATGGCTTCAAGCAGGAGAACACACACTGGTATTTTCAGCTGGGAGGAAGTGTTTAATTATTTCTGAAGCGAGTGCTGTAGCTGTGCATTGTTTTAGTGAGTGTCTTGACATCACTACAATGAAGCATGCAGGAGCCGTAATATTTCTGCTGATGTATGAAAACATACTGAGAGAAACACCAGCTTCTTTTACCCAACACATTGCCTCATTAACACAATAGAAATAGAGACAATTTGTGCTAACCCAGTCCCTCTGCCACATATTAACACACACACGCACAGACACACAAGAACATGTTGGGTTTTCATGTTTTATGGGCACATTCCACATGTAACGGTTTTTATACAGTACACACTGTATTCTACACTAACCCTGCCCCCAAACCTAACCCTCAATAAATGAGTCAATAAAACAGACTGTCACATTAACTTTAATTGCTCAGGGTTGCTCTTTCAAAGACAAACTATTTTTGACATACACTACAAGTATACCGTAAAGCTATTGAATGAATGCAGGTAGTAAAGATCAGATAATGTCTTGGAAAAGCTTGAAATGTTAAAATGTTATTAAAATCTCTGATGTTTGCAGATTCATCTTGGCAAATCTGAGCACAGCTTTGTGACATCCTTGAGCTCTCTTCTGAAACTCCCAAGGAGGTACACGTGAGATTAATAGAGTCTTTTTCCCTGGGGAAAGATCTGAGAAGCAGAAGAGCTGACCAGAAGTCTCCATCAGTGATCCATTTAATCTCACTGCTCCCTAGGAGACACAAAAGAGATATAAGATCTCATTTGTGATGTTTGTGTCCTGAGAGAATCCACAGCCAGTGGTTATCTCACAAACTGGGGTAAAAAAGATCATACTGTCCACTGTAGTTTCTTCCCTGGAGCTGCAGATTCTCAGGTCTCTGTTTGCCTTGAGATTTAAAAGGATTACAATCTGCTGTTGACATATCATTTGAGAAACGTATCTGGGGCAGTATATTATTGATCCAAGAGGGCTTGTCTGAATTACTAGAGGATTAGGTCATTGCATGTAGCCTCTGAGGGTCAATCCAAAGATAGGCTGACTGGGGCAAATTTGTTAATCTCGACATCTCCTTTTAAGGGTACAGTAACTTGAAGTCAAGCCATCATTTTCTGTCTCTTTGTCTGTCTGTGGTGTCTTCTGGGCTTTAATCTTGATATCATGAAAACTCCAAGGATGGACATCTTGACAATCCAAGTAACAGCACTGAAGCAGGTCTCAGTCCTCCATCAGGCCATCATATGTTTCTTGAGACCTGTGACTTGGGGGAGTTTCACTGTGATAAGGGAGGGTGGAAAACATTTATATCTTCTGTGTAGCAGCTGAGAACGTAATATGTGTACTTACGCTCGGTAACCATGTTTATTTCAGGCAGGTCTGTGAGGGTAGGCTGAAGTTTAGATGTTTAGGTGGATAATTCTACAAATCAAAATGGCTTGTGGAATCATGGGAAAATTTTTGTTTGAATTTATATTTTCTAGAGAAAACATGTGGGGCACTTGCTAGTTTTAAACATAACTATGCAATGCCAGGTTGTTATGGCCAAATAAGTCTAGGCTGTTTCTGCCCGTTTTATTGTCTCCCTGCCAAAAAAAGACTAATTACATATAAAACTAAAAGCATAAAACCCTCTAACCCTCAAGAATGATGGTTGCCTTGGCAAACAACAGTAATAAACAACATTTAGGAAAATGCCTTTTTCAAAGGATGCATGATTTGGAAAATTGACAACTCATATGCTAATTAAAACCCTTTCATCGTGACTCTTGATTAAATTTATAGAAGGTCTGAAATGTGTCAATAATCAGTGAGAATAATCAGCGGCTGAAGGCAATTTTACTTTCAAGGCCTCCACTATAATTAGCTTCAATCCATCTCTGAAGCTGGTGTATACTTTTCAATGGTGGGCTCTAATTATAAGCTGTCTTAGTGCCTAGCTTCATCTCACGTTCTATTCATAGCCGAGCCTCCAAAACCCCCACCTGCCCTCATACAAGACTCTTTGACCACACTCTCATTTGTACTGCACATTTATTTATAATTAATGTGCAGTACAATCATTCATTTACATTCATTTATAATTACATTTGTCCTTAATGGCATTAAAAAACTTTTATAATCAATAATTCTGATGGTAATTATGGTAATTAAACATCAGCAAAGCTGTCAAGCAACAATCTTGTTACGGTAAATAAGATGTTTTGGGTATCCGTCATGAGGTAGCGCACACAAATCTTTCTGTACCAGTGTGTTTTTAAATGACCCTGAATGCCAGTTGCTTTTCATCTCCGCTCTCTGTCAAGCAATGACCTTTTCTTGCATTAGCCTTATTTTCAAGTAATGTCACACGATTTAAAAGCCAACATATGATCAATGTACGCTAGATTGCCCCTTCAAACGCTGCTAGACCCCTATTAATACTTACGCCTACGCATAACATTCATTTCCTTTGACTTAAATATCAAGGCAACGACTGGGTATCATGTCTTCTTATGCAACAGAAGTCCACTGTCCACAATGCCTGACACGAATTTTTATTCATTCCATATTTACATGTATTACAAATATATTAATACTACAAACTAATATTTAAACTTACTTAAACGTTGGACTTTTGTCACTGTTGTGCTGAGGTGATTAAAGATCATGTTGTAAAACACATATAGGAGTTATTGTGATTAAATACTGTACAGCATTTACAGTCCATTATGTTTTTATGGGCACATACTGATAAAAGTACCAGTGGTTATTGTTAAAAAAGCTCCAAAAACTAATTGTTACATCTTTGATTATGCAAATTAAAAAGTAATGTTATGTCTCCGTAAACAGTAAACTAAAGAAGCAAAAATACATAATTCAAAGACTATTTCACCAACACTTCTCTCATTCGGAAAACAGATGCCCCCCCCCCAACTCATGCCATTGGTTGAGCCAATGTGGTTGTGTGTAGGTGAGCTCAAACACACAATGGGTTGACTATTTTTTGGGTTGGGTTGACTATTTTTTGGGTTGGGTTGACTAACAACCTGTTCAATGGTTCAAAACTGTTTCTGCATATTACACTTGAAACTGTAACTTTAAAATGATCGAGCAAGAAAAAAATTATGTTGGGCTGATTAACATACCATAAATTACGGCAGTAATGACTTAAAGAGATAAAGTCAAGTGCAATTGTAACCTTTACCTGTTATATAGTTGATGTTATTTATATGAACTGACCATGAACATTTTGGCTCCTTTGAAACCATAATTAAAACAAATTAAAAACAAGAGACATTTCAACAATGAGAAAATATGGCTTTTGTTATAACTGAACACCTCTTTTATTGTAGGAGAGTTTCTTCACAAACGTGTTGTGCTTTATTTTTTGGCGGCCACAAAAATGAACTGTCACATGTCAAATCAAACATCTATTTCAGTGAACATGCTGGAGCATTAGAAAAACATAGACACAACGTTATAGAGTTCAGATTTTGTGTACTCTTAATGTACTGTACACAAAAAAAACAGGAGACACACACTGGTTTAATTTGATGTACCAATGTACTGTAACATGCATGATCATTTTTGTCATGGGCTTCAATAAAAGTATTTAACTAACTCTTATTTACAGTGCCCTTCATAGTCGGCATAGGCATGTTTGTCTTTATAAAACCATAAATAGTATTTTTATATATTTATATTTTTTATTTATATTTCTTTTTATTTATATTTACTGTAGTTGTAGTTGTACTGTAGTTGCTGTAGTGTAGATGCCTTCACAAGTCCTCAAACAAATGAATTGATCAGTGCCTATACAAACAAACATGAATGAACAGAGCGGTTAGCAGTTTGAGACCATTTCTTTACCTTCAGATTGAAATGTTATAACGACATTCAGGACCCTGTTTGCATAAAAGCTTGAAAAGTCTCTGTGGCAAGATTCGATTTCCAGTCATCACACATTTGCATTAGTTCTTTAATCTGCAAATTAGCACATTCACACTGAAACGCCAAGCAGAATAAACCCACATTTACATATCTGCTCCAGTTCCAGCTTTGCTTGAGGGGGTTTGGAGAACGAAATGAAAACATACAAATAAGTCTCCACTTTTACATTCATTTGAACCTGCACTGAAAGCTCCATTTCCGCAATAAGTTCTTCTGTCCTCAAAGTTTTGATTGGCTTTGTGAATCCTTCATTTCACAGCTCACTGGATGATGGCACCTCTTCTGTATGGATATCTGCCATCTCCTCTCTGCTGTTCGTGCAGTGAATGATAGCCTCAGCAGTGCAATATCTTTATAAAAGCTTTTCTGAACTCCACATTGAAAGTGGTATATATGATGGGGTTGACCGCGCTGTTCACGTATCCCAGCCAAGTGAAAGCGTTGTACATCTCCAGCGGCACCACGCAGCTTGTGCAGTGAGTCTTCAAAATGTGAGTAATAAAAAAGGGCAGCCAGCAAATAATGAAAACACCTGCAATTGGGAAAACAAAGGTTAGAGTTTCTGAGGTAAAAGTTGATCGATAGTTTTATGTAACCACTTGTTTTGTGGCTGAGAGTGATTCATTGCGTCACAACCTCACCTAGAACAATAGCCAACATCTGAGTGGCCTTCTTTTCTTTGTGCTGGGACATCTTCCGCTTGCTCATAGATTTGGTCACTGTTGTTTTGGTTTTGCCATTGGGCAGTGCCTGAGCTTCAACAGGTTTCGGTTCTTTAGCGGTCTGGACCTCCTTGGCATGCCCATTTTTGTCATCTCCGTATGGCTGACATTCACCGTGGGAGGGCGATGCATGGCTGGGGCTTGGGATGGCAAGCAAGTCAACGCCCAAAGTGGTTTGCACCTTTTTCTCTGGGGGACTGGGGCTTGTCCCATTGTCAACCCCCACATCACCACCCTGATGCAATACCTCCTTTATCAGCTGCTAATGAAGACACTTTAAAGTTAGTATTATGATCACACATTTGAATGGCCAGTGCAGGTCAACATGGAAAAGTACAGTACACAAAACATGCACATAAAAATGTATCCATTACATCATAGAATTTTATATAAAGTTAATGCATCATTTTAAAAGGGGTAATCCTAACCTGACAGTTTCTGACAGTAGTATTTGGTGACCTTATGACCTCTCATTAGCTATTCATATATGAAGTAGTTGGTAAATCAATGGTTTAGCTGGTTTAGCACAGGCTGTCGGCACCTTCAGTTCGTTTTATGGCACACTGATGCTCCTGTGAGAAATGTGCTAATCTCACCAAAACCTTTTTCTTTTATGCTTGACGAGTCTAATAAATGAATGTGTTATCAACAGCGTGCTGATTTTGGAGTTTTTTAATCAAATAAAAATGAAAAATGATTTAAGAAACATGGCCAATGTCAAACACACTGTAAAGACCACATTAAATAAATACTAATTTGGAGTCGCCGATGGCTAAATTTAATTATCCCCAAAGCTCAAAGAAAGGCAAGTAAAAGGCCTAAAATATTATTAGGGGTAACATTAACATGGTACCATATGGACAGGTCTTTTTTTGTACAGATAATGGTGATTGATTTTCTAACTGCAGCCCATCCTTACCCTTACTGTGGCTGAGAACATTGTGATAGATGATGGTGTTTTACTGTAGAGGCGGCTGCATCCATTCAACCACAAGAAACAAACAAGCTTGTTTCACAATAACTATCATGTCTGGGTAAAGGAGACTTACTGCTCTCTTGTTTTTGGCAGGTAAACCTCCATTGGTCTTTGTGATAACTGTGCACAGTTTCACGTCTTCGGGGTGAGTGCATTTTTCCTGTGGCAAAGAATAAGAGAGAGATTCAGCATGTGGTTAATGTTAACTCCAGAAGATATAAGCGCCATTCATTTTCACAACTGAGCAAAACAGATTCTTGCGCTTGCCAACATAGCAGTGTTTACCGATCAAACCAAAAATTCCACCATGCAAATGTGTTAAACTGATCATTTAGTGCGCACATTCCTGGTCTTGGCGGAATTGATGTCAAAAGGTCAGGGGTTGTCAGAATGTAAAATGGAGGGGGCGATTAAATCGAACTGTGCTTGGTTGCATAAAAACACTTAAGTGAGGGTATCCCTTAGAGAAAAAATGCTTGAAGGAAGGGATTTCTTTAACAGCATTGCAGAAAAAACCGTCACCCTTACCTAAGAGTGTATATTTATTTTGCAATAGTTTCTGTCAAACATGACAACAGAAAAAGTGGTTGCTATAGTTACAAAATCTCCCACTGTAAAAATGAACATTATGGACTGTTGCTTGCTGGGATATGTCCCTCACGCATACAGCTACTCAAATGGTTTTAAGCATTCTGTGTTTATTTATGTCACTGACACACAAATGATAAGCACATAATTACTCAACAAAAGTTTTCACCACTAATGGAAACATACAGTATAAATGAGTGATCTCTGTTCTGACACTGTTCCCTGTTGTGTCCAGCAAAGTGACAGCATGTTGTTTTATTTATTTAAATGGAGGTTTGCACCCTAAATAAACTAAGGGTTTTCTTTACAGATTTTCATAATTAAGAGCAGTGTCTTACATGAAAGTACTGTGCATAAGAAATAACAGACCACCGTTCTGACAGGATTTAAAAAGCAGCAAACACGACACAGGCTAACGTGTGCATGTCACGAGTTTTTCTGACCGAAAGCCCCGACACATGAAACACCAGATTGTATTAGATAACATCTCATTCTTTTAATCAGAATCATTTCAGGTGGAATGACAGAAAAATGTGTAATGCAATCGTGTTGCAGATGTTTCTATTGCAGATGTTTCCCATATTTTCCAGCAAAATGGTCATTCTTTCTGTAAACACTCCCCCTGTCCAGCAGTGAATGCTGGGTATCACCTTGTGAGGGGGATGAGAGTCAGTATCTGTCTTCTGGCGTTTAGTGTTGACCCGTTTGCGTCGTTTACGGAGGACGACGTAGATCTGTACGTAGACGAGGAGTGTGATGATGAAGGGCACGTAGAAAGACATGATGGAGGAGTACACCACGAAAGAAGGGTTGGCAATCTCACACACGGCAGCGTCACGTGTAGCTGAGGGTTGAAAAAGATCATTAATTATGTTCACAAATCTAATTAGTTCACTGAAGCCCTGGCAAATATCTGTTTGGAAAATTTCCCACAACAATTGCAAATTAGCTCTAGATTGTAATAAGATTACAAACATACTGGAAAATTGATAACATTTACAACACTGCTGGGTGAACCTGCAGGCATAGCACATAAGTTTCTTCATCAAACATTAAAGAAAAATGAAAAATTGAAATGAAAATTCTGTCACTATTCTTCACTTCATCCATATCATCCATAAATCATATTCAGATGAAAAAAATGACAAAATAAAGTGCCATGGCAGGTTCATATGGTTAGTTATATAATGGACTACTAGTATGTGTCATGGTAAACTCTTTATTACCTGTGTTATTTAATCCAAACAGCAGGGGACAGGAAATAGCGAAAGAAAGCACCCAAACCACCGAGATCATTACAGTGACACGTCTCCTGGAGCTGTAGCGTGTGTTGTACAACATCGGAATGGCAACGGCTGTGTACCTGAGAGCAGCCCAGAGGGAAGGAGATGAAGAGTGCAGTGAAAGGAGGGTGAGGTGGGGGTTGCATTCAGGAAGACAAACAGAAAGGTAAACAATGATGGTCACACTTCACCAGCTGTTTCTGGAATCATCTTTCCACAGCTTCAGGGATCTACTTTAACTAAAAGTTTTAATACTTTATATCTAGTCAAATGACTGCTAAGCATAAAATAAAAGTGAAATGGCTTGTTGAGCGCTATATATAAATAATTTCTTTTTTTAGCCAGAAGACTTTTATACGTCCCAGTCATGTACTAGGATTTGCTGCTTCCACTGGAGATGTATATTATGGGATGTTATGGGAGTAGGACATTGTCAACCTTTCATTAGGAAAATCATCAATATTTCATCATCAAGTCATCAATATTTTGTCCCTTTTCTTGGAAGACAAACACTGGAAATTTTAATTTAGTCTATTTGCTAAAGGTTTTTTCAGTGTTTACGAGTATACTACCATTCAGATGCCCTTAAAGCTAAGACACTTGATATAAAAACCAAATAAACCCAAATTTAGATTTCATGGGTTTTTTTTTAACAAATTGTTATCACTGTTTTTCACAGCTCCACGGACTTTGAAAAAGATGCGGATTCTGACAGATGCATAACAATATAGCAATAAGATATTATGCATATACAATTTTGTACATAACTCCACACCCACCCATTGATTGATATCATGGTGTTGCTGTCATTTAGAAGAATCATTACTCTATTTTGGCAGAAGTGATTGGAGAACTCACCTGTCAATACTAATAGCGCACAGGTTAAGAATGCTGGCTGTACACATCATGACATCCAATGTCACAAAAACATCACAATGGATTTTACTGAAGCGCCACTCCCCCACCACCTGCAACACACACAAGAATCCTGAAATACCAGCAGCAATTTTTATTGTGGACAGACTTCAAAATGTAATGCCCAGAAGATATAAATAAATGCATAACAAGGAAACAATATGCACTAAACATCAACACAGTGTATACAGGTACAAGGAAACAACTGTTTCTATTATGACCCTGACCACCAGATTTATAGAGAGTATTTTGGTATTTTCATCATGGCATTATGACAGATAATTTAAGTTGAATTCTGAAATGTTAAATAGAAGTTTCTTATAACAAACAAGCATGTTTTAATAGTCATTCTTGCAATGTGTTGCAGATTTGTGTGGGCCAAAATCTTACAGCATGTTTGAATGGAGGGTGAAACATTTACTGAGACAGTTTGAAACTTTATCATACTTTAATATACTGTAATATAATATACTGTATTATACTGTACACCACAGAAAAGCTATCTAAACATGTTCTTTAACATCTAGCATGTTAAATGCCTCAATTTTGTATGTTTAAACAAATAATAAGTGCAAAAGCATGTATGTAAATGATCATTTACAGGATGTATACACATTTCATCTGCCAATACCATCGAGCACAGTTATACAATACTGTACAAATCAAGCAATATTTTGTCTGTGAAAGAACACTTGGCTTTTACCTTTATATGAAATAAATACTTTGTAGTTTTACAAATACCTTTCATTTGAAGATTTTTAACATACCAGAGCCTTAGCAACACTGCTGAGGTTATTAATGCGCACAAATCAGTGTTGTCATAAACACGTATCATTTCTATGAAATATTCAAGTTATCAGTTTTACAGCGCAAGATATTAAACAATCACTCAGAAATGCAACAGGGCTAAACTGCACAGTAGAGGATTGTGATACAGTATATTTTGATTTAAGCCCATTTTGATTTAAATGAATGCGGTTATTACTGTGATGTGATTTAAACACATTAGCATATATGCTCACTTTCTCACTGTAATTGTACAACATTATATACAGTAAAATGCATATAAAATGAATTATATTTCACAGTTTTGAATTATTTATGAAAAACAGATATTTTAAATGCATTTTATAGGTCGTTCAGCATTAGTTTCACAATTTATTTCTTGATTTATGGTTAAAGGCCATCACTTTTTTACTTGAGGCCATTGAACATGCACTTAGTGGAACTTTTAAGATCTTGGTATGAATAAATAAAGAGGTACTTCATTTACAAAGAGAATGTCTCGATTACATATGTAACCTTGGTTCCCTGAAAAAGGGAATAAGACACTGCATCTGGTTTGATGTTATAGGGATGCCTTCAGTGTGACCGGTGTCTGAATCTCATGTATAATCTCACTAATCTAACTGGCCCACGGCAGTGCTTGATGAACATCAGGTGCACCTGCGATTGGGGTGCGAAAGAGTGTAACATGCGAAAGAGTGTATCTTTAACTTCTTTGTCTGATGGAGATGTAAACAGGCACCCCTGAGGCATGACACACATTGTCTCGTTCCCTTTCTTAGGGAACCGAGGTTACATATGTAACCGAGAGACGTTCTTTTTCGAAGGAACTCAGCATTGTGTCTGATTTGACACTATGGGAACAGCTATACCAACTGCGCCATGCCATGGGGCGTCTGCCATATGGTCTGTGTTAAAGCACAGTCACCAAAGGCAGACCTCTCCCGGGCCACTGTCCAAATGGAAGGCCCTGGCACCCTGACCCTGGCATGTCAATGATATAAAGGCTTGGCAATAACGGCTCATAGACCAGATGCTGCCTTTGAGAGAATCTGTGTAATGCAAGTGACTATCTTGCCAGGCTATCGCCAATGCAGCGGGTATCCCCGGTAGCGATGGTTCCAGATGCACTCAACCCCAAGGACTGACATTTGAGGGGAGCTATTAGATAGATGGCTTCAGTCACACAAGCATTGACCTTTAACCTAGCTCCAAGGAGAGACAAGAACCTTCAATAGTGAAGGTGCTACTTAGTGCACATAACCCACCATGGCCTAAATTCAAACACAGGTCTCCCAGGCTAGTGTCAGCACACCATCGAAGCATGCCAACTGTGAAAAGGCTAGGTGGAAGCAGAGTAACACTCTTCTTGTGAGTTAGAGAATGTTTGGCCCAAACCACCCGGAACCAATGTCCACTTTTCACTTCCTGAGGGTCTTAAGGGGAGTGGAGGACTCTCGATAGTCATACCCCAGAGGGCCAGCATTCCAAGAAGGGCCAGTAAGGACTAGCTTTCATCACGAAAACCCACTATCCTCTCTAATGAGATCCACAGGGAGGATCCTCTATAGCGATTTCCAAATCCAAGAGGAGCTAGTGGGCATCTAGCTCCAGCTCCCAATGGAGCTCTGGGAGAGTGGGGGATCCTCTGTGGTGAAGCTCTTTTGGAGGAGGACCCTCCATAGTGAGGGCGCTACTCCAAAACAACCAGGAAGACAGTAGTTGAACAGGAGCCAGCTAATCACTAGCTGCCACCATCCAACACACCATCCCCTTTTCCAGCCAGATGGTGGAAAGGCTGAGGGATGTATCATACCACCTCTAAGCATAGCATGATACACTGCAGTTCATACATTTGGTGAGTCCACAGCAGAGTAATCGGCTATGAGTTATAAAACTATAAATTCCCAGTCATAGAGACAATCATTCACCTTGAGTCTTCCATTAAGACTGTCTGTAAAAGTCTTGTGTCCACCCTAAAAACATGTCATATGATATGAATCTCTGTTATTTTATAGCAATATCTTTGTTATAGTAAATACATTTAATCATGCAATGTTTTCATAATAGTCATGTGCCTTCAACATCTATAATGTGTTGATACCCATATGGCACCATATTAAGCAGCAGTTGAGAATCTGAGTGAGCCACTATGAAGAGCAAGATTTTTCAAAATAACTCTATTATTAAACAAGATATTCTGCCTGGTGAGTCTTCTGAGTGTATGTGTGCTTTTTTCTTCATCTCAGGAGAACATTTGTTCACCTATTATCACTGCAAACTGTCAAATACGATCTACCTGTCATTTCCATCCACAGCAGATTTGTAGGAAATCTTTGGTCAAACTGTCAATCAAACTTTAAACTAAAAATAGCATTATTCAAGTCCTGTAGCTAGTGTCCGCAAGCTTCTGTACTATTATGGAGATGCATACAGCTGAGTTTTATCATTCATGCAGAATTCTTAATTTGTTCATTCACAAAAGAATTATGCAAATCAAGTCAAGGTGTAAACAGGGCCAAAAATGTGCTAAAGACAATATTTGGGCACAATTCCCCAATTTGCTGGCTGGTTGTATGTGGTCGGCTGTGGAGCATTCAGCAGATTGAAACCAGTATAAGCCAGTTTAGTCTAAACTAGGGTTTGTACAACATCATTCACCACTCTGAATCAGTCATCAGCCTTTTAGAATGCTGAAAGCATGTTAATCTACACCACCCACCTGGATATGTGCACGGTTATAAAGATCTTCTCCACAATATAACCAACATTTGATGAATCACTGCAGACATGGTCACTAGAAGATGCAAATGCCTCATTTAAACAGAATTGTACAGATTCAGGTTCATTTAAGGGTGTAAGTATTTGTTTAGGATCAAAAAAACACATTGAAATCCCAGTTTGATCGACCAAATGCTTGAATGTCAATATCTATCATTCTTATGGCCCTGAGTTAGACTGTTTTTTTGGGGTGATTAGTGAATAGCATGTTTTGAGCGTGCAAAATTGGTGCAACTTTTTAGTGGATTTGTTCCTTTGTCTCCAAATACAGTAGCTGGTGGAAAGCTGGTTTATTACACTAAATATCCTTATATCTGTTCAATAAAATTTACTTTATACACAGTTCAAAACGTTTAAAACCCTTTATTTGTTGTTTAATAGCAGGAAATGATTTACATGGCTTACGTTTAGAAGAAGTCACTGACTTGTCTCATTTCTTCAGTGTAGAACACTTACAAAACCTTTTGTATGAAAACTCACTATTAACTTTCGAAGGGTATTTTAGGTAATATTATTCTACTTCTTATCATTCTATTTTTATTAAATTACACCCTGTCAGCTGAAACTGTCGACATACTTCAGTGTTCATTTGCTCAGTGTTCTGTCACTCTTGTCACTAAATCTTCAACACAAATCCCATTAACTTGGTTTTAGTTTACTAACCCTCTCCTGACATAATTCATCCGCTTTCTCTTTGTCTTTACTCTCCATCATTAGATGCACACATGACCGTGTCTGTCCGAGCACATCTCTGTGCAGCCAATCATTATTTACAGGTAAAACGGGGACGACACTTCTTTTACCCAGCAACACTCTCCATCTCCCAGACAGCTGAATACAGTGTATCTGAAACACTGTTAGGAAACTTTGGAGTGATTGAAGACTCTATCTCATGAGGCAGCCACATGTTTGCTTTATTCATTTTATGTTGAGCATAATCCTTTAATTGGTAAATATTTCTTTATCAGAGTGACTCAGAGTATTGGGTATAAATAGCAATAACCACACAGCCACCAATAGTCTGATGTAACCAGACAAAGCTTGAATTTAGATGCTGGAGGGTAAAGTGTGCACATTTTTTTCTGAGGGTGACCTGAGGTTGAATCCAGCTTATGACATTTTCTAAATACTACAGCTGCAAAAGCAAAACACAAACTCATATATAATACCATACTATTTTAACACAGAACATATTACTAAATGAAACATTTATGGGCCATGATGTGTACATGGTACTCCAAAATATTAAATTAACACATGCTCAAATAAAAACATGGTATTATCATGGTACCAAGTCTAAAGCATTTACTGTCTACTATTGCAAAATAGTATCTCCCTTCCAAGGTTCTTTCCATAGAAACCAAATTTATCAACAGTACTGCAGAGACAACAGCAATTTTATTCCCAACTACCATACAAAAGCTACGAGCTAGTTAATTTACTTCTATTACTCTCTTAATCCAGGTATTTAATTTGTTGTGTAATTAAATTGGGATAATTATGAAAACTGAGTCGGTGACAATAAAGACAGACAGCCACAATCTTCTCTGTGTGTGATGATATAAATACAGCCTTTTCATATGTAAATTCAGTCCTATTCACTGTCCAAGAATGTAGTAGAATAGTAACATGATTAATATTTCTCACCCAGCATTGTGAACTGCATATGGATTACGTCATAATATCTCTATAAAACATTGCATAAATCACTCCAATCGTTCACTGTGGGCAATATTGTGACTCATATGTTTTCACAGAGGTTGAAAGAACAAGTGTGTTGACCCTGTGAGGAGCAGCCAAAGGGCAGTTTCACAGACTGATGTGGAGTTAGCTGGACATTGGTACTGCTGGAGACATGAGCATGATGGTATGGTGCCAGGCAGGCACAGCACTAGTGACTCTCTGCTGTTTTCTTGACCTGCTACACATGAAAAGTCAACTGTGCCCAGCCACTGAATTTAAGCAAGTTTCCAGCAGATAAAAATTCCTGGAGACCATAATAATGCATCTCATGTAACATTAATGACGTTATATTATTTTGCACATCTGCGGTTAGACTGAAGCTGTGATGTGGTCATGGATGAAATGTAAAGATCGTATGGACATTTAAAGTGGGCGGGTGGGTTGTGGCTAGTTTTGGTGTTGAGGTTTGATGTCACATGGTCTTGTTTATTAATTTGCTACATGCATTTTTTTGTTTGTATTCAATGTGTGAAGACTTTGGGAGTCTTTCAAGTTATATAAATGTTTTAACTATTAAATAGAGCTATTTTCAGTTATAACTTTATAAAAGTTAGAAATTTGTATTTTTCAGCAGGGTAGAAGGCCTGATGGGATTGTTTTTAAATATTAAAATATCATTAAATATCATCAAATATCACTACTGTACTGTATAAATTCAATGCTGGCCCAGCAAAACAACATCAATTCCCAACATAATCAGCATTAATAGATTAATTTTTTGGTTGATGGTATCATCAGAGCAGTTTAACACAGTGCGGTTATATCCTGCTGAGGTAATAATGTCTTGAGCACACACTATGTGGATAATCTGCTATAAATGTCAAGCAGTGATTATTTCTGAAAACCCTTCAAGAAAACAACATAGAAGTGGTGTTTCAAACGCAAAACAAAATAACAACATACTCAATTTGAATTTTTGGTAATTCTACAGTGTCATTTGCTGTCAAATGTTATTAGCAAGAACCTCTGAGCAGAAGTAAATACATAATTATCACCTGAGTCATTTAGTGAAAATTACAAAAACAAGGCTTTTTGAGCTGAATTGATTTAATTTTAAAATGCAAATGGCTTTAATAAACATAAAATGTCAAGTTGCCATTAAGTAATTGCTTACTGAGATTATTGTTCAAAAAAATCACTCACACATCTTAAAGCCCTCCACACAAAGACCTCTGTTATTACCTGTGACGGCAAAATTAACATTTCTGACATTTTTATTATATATTATATTTTAACTTAATGGTGTATTGCAATGTTTTATTCAAAATTGTAGAACACATAATATATTTTTGAAAAATATATATTTAAAAAGTGTTTCTTTGAAAGTTGTCTGCTATGTTTAAAAAAAAATCTAATAAATCAAAAATCAAGTACATCTTTGGTTATTTTACCAGCATTATTTCTTTTAAACCAATAAGAATCATTTTTACAGAACATTACCAGGGCATGACTTTGTCTCAGAGAGAATGTTTCAGTTGGGGAGGTCCGGAGGAAACGTATCACTGTAACCCTCCACGCATTCCTGCAGCTCATTTACCCTTCTGGTTCCAGTGGAACCGTTCTGTAGCTACAAATTATAGTTTGAGGTGCAATATGTTTCAAGGACAAAGCATAGATCAATTGCCTATCTGGGAGTTGGCAATCACAAGGACGACACAAAATCCACCCGGTGTTGTACACATTACAAACCAAAAGCTGTGAGCCGCCAACTTACAGTCTCTGAGACACGTCCCTGAGGTGCTGTTAGCTTGTCAAGGCCATTATCCAATTAAATTAATTCAACACCACATATTTAACCAATAAGGCATCTGAATCATGCCCCGTATCCTCCAAGTGTTTAAAAGTCAATGTTGTGACTCATTTTTTTGACATGCAGTCTGGGGTTATTTTCAACATCCTGCAACCCTGATATATGGCTCCATATAACACAATTAAGGTTTCTTACCTCAAGATATACTACCCAGGGCATGACTAATGTCGCCACCAGAAGATCCGCCACCGCCAGGCTGACAATGAGGTAATTAGTGGTGGT
>JAZGTK010008418.1:0-18304 GCA_036877625.1 Ambastaia sidthimunki
GACGCAAACAGTGTCTCTGATGAATCTTCTCAATAGCAGGAAGTGGAGTTCCGGTGATGCGCTGGGCAGTTTTCACCACCCGCTGCAGTGCCTTGCGCTCCGCGACAGAGCAGCTCCCATACCAGACTGTGACACAGTTGGTTACTATTGTTTAAGTAACCAAGTTATTGTACACATTTGATAGACAGCACAAACTGTAAAATATATATTTCTAAAATGGAAATGGAAAATGGATAATTTAGGTTTTTCCAACACTATATACCAAATATATATTTATACTAATAATAACAACAACAATAATCCCTTAATGAGGTTTTAAACAGTTTTTTCCCCAAGATGAAACTGGGATATATTTCAAAGTTTAGTGTGATACTGAACTGTACTGTGAAGGTCAGTCTTAGTCAAAATTACTGTGAAATACCCTCAATGTCCTTATTAAAACTTTATTTAAAATGACAAATACAAGTTTTAAAAGCTCTGTAATTTGTATGCCACTCAAAAACCATCACACACTTTAGCACAAACAATACAATAGTTTAGCTTTGAATTAGCCTTTCATATATGCTACATTTCCTTTGCAAGATGTTTCACACTCCGCTTGAGGTGGTTGTTATAGTGATAAGGTCAATATCACACTTATCGTAAACAAAACAAAACCATAGCAGGATGGAACCTTAAACAGTCAAGAGCATTCGACTCTGTGGTTGAGTGGGTAGATTTGGTATGACTAAAAATATAACCTACATTTTTAGCTTCTTACGAATCTGCTCCTATGTTAACACCTTTTAACCACACATTGGATTTCACTGTGAAACAAGCTAGTTTCTGCATTCGGTGGTTTTAAAAATGCAGGACCTGTTCAAGTCAGAATGAATAAAACACACCTTTACCAAAGACTTTCTTCTTCAGTCTGGATTTTGCAAATGTGTGTCCTATTCAGTTAATATATTGAATAAGTTCAATATAGCTTAAATAATTGTTATGATGACAAGAACAGCTTTGTGTTTTTCCTGTGCAGTGAAAATATATAGTGTCTCTCAAGCCTTCAGACAAGACATAGACAACACAYCTTAGATTTATAAGGTTCTATCTGACATTTTTTGTCAAAATGTAGTTATTGACATATTCTTACTCTAATATAACTTATTGACACTATTAAAGGTATTTTATTTTAAATAAATGCATATTGGGTGTTCTATCTGCGAAATTGAACTTAAACTTGGTCTTATAAGGTTCTAAGCCGATTCAGAGTTCTTAGCATTACAAGGTTGTATCTGCAATTGACCTGTTCCAAAATAGGTAGAATTTTAATATTTCATATTTAGAATACATTTGGGGTGTTATGCTTTAAAGTAATTTGTTCCACTTATCAGTTTTGGTATTTACAATGCAAGAACTTTAAACCTCAATATTTCAAAACTGGTCAAAAGGCAGATAGAACCATATAATTCTAAGGTAGTGAAAAGTTTATGTATAGATATGTATAGACACCCCTTTATGTATAGACAACTTTGGATAATGACACAAATGATCTGCAAATTGGCCTGCAAATAATCTCTTCACCACAGAGAGGCAGTACTCTGTCTGTGATCACTTTCACTTCGTGGCATACGGAACCGTAGCCACCACTGTAACAGTTATATGAGATGAACTACTAACAACGTTAATACAGTATAATATAAGCAAATTGACACTTACTTTACTCCATTTCCACTTGCATATCTATCCATTGTAATCCGTTAATTCAAGTGCCTTCCCCCTTTTTACACAGATTCATGCAACCTAGCACCAGTCTGTTTTACTTCAGTTTTAATTCCTTTAATGTTATCATTTACTTTTTAATTTTGTCAGTGTAATGACTTCTGAAAAAATTAAACATGAATAAAGTTTAAAAAAGTTAGAAAAAGACAACATAACTATGTAGACAACATGTAGTTAGTTATGTTATTTTTCCACAGGTCTATGTGCACCTGAACCAAAGCTTCTGGTTTCTAATGCTGGAAACAAAACAATGGTGGGTTGTTCCAAATGTGCTAGTTTATCTCTGCCCACTACATTAGAAATGAGAAAGTGTGACTGACAGGATGTTTGTGCAAAACATAATTTCAGGCATTGGGCAATCAAGTGGTATAATGCACATCTGGTTACAGTGGTTTGAACGCGAGAAGAACTGACTTCAGAACCTGAAAAACTCAGACAAGTCATTTAAGGCTATTAAAGGTTTAACTGAAGACTAACTGCTCTGTATGATATACCTTAGAGTTATAAGGTTCTATCTGCGTTTTGACCAGTTTTGAGACAATGATGTGTTTTTGGATTGTATATACCAAAACTGATAGAACTTCTTTGTTTTTCAAACTAAACACCCAAAATGCATTTTTTAAAATAAAACACCTTTAATAGTGTCAGTAAGTTATATTAGAGTAAGAATATGTCAATAACTCAATTTTGACAAAAACGTCAGATAGAACCTTATAATTCTATGGTAGCGTGTTGTCTATATGAAAGATTTTCTTTTTTTCTTGCACAGGCTATACATTTATAATACTGAATTTAGTTCAATACAAGTGTTTTTTATTTGTCGAGAGCTATAAAATGAGTGTAACCAGTGATATTCATGGAGGCTTTAGTTATAAAGAAAGCGTTTACAAAAGGGGCTGAGACTGATTACTGTATGTTTAATACTTGACCTTACAGACTCAAATGGAAAAGCAAATAATTAGTAGGCGTTTATACAGGTGCAGTGTACTAAATTAAAAGAGAAAATCAGAGACATGCCTTGACGTGTAAACACTATAGTCAACTCAACAGATTCATTGAACTGATACGAAACAGTCTTGCCCCTTTTAACATACCTTTGTTCTTACACATGGTTTCACATGCCTAAAGATGTAAGTAAAACATCCTCTGTTTTTTATTAGAAATGCATATAATGAATAAGATCTTATCATATTCCTAGAAGCCATTTATTATGCATAGTTCACATGTCAAGTGTCTTTGAATTTGTGTGGGGGTTCTTGTCTTATTATAACTATGTTAAAAACCAAAACAATGCATTGTGAGATTTCATTCTCCAGTTCTAACTATAGTCCAACTGTAACCGTGTTTACTGACCAAGTAACTAATCAACAGTCTGTGGCAGTAACCATGGTAACCAGTTGATTAAGCTGAAGTCAGAGCCTTAATGCTTGAATCAATGTTTGTTTTTAGAATAAGGACACAGCAGCAGACAAAAAAATGTTTGACATACAGTATTTGTTATTCAACATTATTTGGACATTAACTGTGAGCCGAACCCTGTGCTCAATTTGTATTCTAACGGTGTTGAACTAATTGTCACAACACAGGCATTTTCTTGTAAACAACTTAAAATGCCTCTGCCAGATGTCTGTGAATGTATAGGTAAAAGCAACTCCAAAAGCAAGTTTTCAAACTTCTGTATACAAATATTAACCTAACTGTTAACTGTTAATCTATCAGATGTTTTAAAGATGGACTAAATCTCTGCACACCTCAAATAAGTTCATGTTATGATATGTATGTAATTGTGGCATTAATGAAGCCAGAACTCCTGGTGTGACCTTGATTTTGTGCTGTATCACTGTGGCTTTTGTCTGAAAGGTCAATGCAAGCATTGAGGTGTACAAACATACAAACAATGTTCTCCTCTAAGTGTTTCCTTATGGCTTATAGATAGCATATTATGTCTATACTATGTCTTGATGGAAGGGCGTGGAGACACCTCGCCCCAAAATCAAACATTTTACCTTTCAGTTTTACAGGACTCATAAACCACCCAGCAGCTCTCACCATGAGCACACATTTCCTGTGAGGGACCAACAAAAAACATGACATCAGCACAGGTATAACACCAAAGGTAAAGTTTCTCCACCCCTTTGTAGCATTTGAGGTGATTTTCAACTTCACTGGGATCTACCTGAAGCTAAGCACCTTCATCTACCCAAGAGAAATATACTGGAATTAAGCAACCTTGGAAACAGGTGAGAGAGACGCATTTAAACATACGTTCTATAGTTTGGGAATGGCCAATAAGCATTAATGTAAACATATTTTTCGAAATACAAGAAAAGGTGTTTATTTTTGTTTTTATATTATTTATAAAAAACACATGGCTATCTTTAGCAACAGCGTGAAGTCATATTTCTTACAATTAATGCAAAATTATACTATTAACAATATTTGTTATCTGTTGCGTGTATCAGTGATGTCATATCAGACAGAAATAATCACATCCCAGCCTCAGGTGACTGTGACCAGTTACACCATCTCGTCTGGATCCACTGACTGGAGCTCCAATGTCTGTGACTGCTGTGATGACTGTGGCATCTGTGAGCGGATTTGCTGGAGATAAACACGAATTAATCATGGAAATCCCAGTTGCTAGTTAATTAAATACTGGTTTGCTCCTCAGGTCTGTGTGGTACTTTTATTCCCTGTATCTTGGGTTGTAAGCTGGCACAGGATCATGGTGAAAGTTGCTGTTTGCCCTTCTTACCTGGAGCCATGGTTGCACTGAGAACCAGCATCCGTGACAAATATCATATCAATGTAGGTGTTTCTGAAATTCTGTAATTCTTGTTGAAATCCAAAGGATTAGTGCATTATGATGATGTCAGAGGAATGTCAGAGGAACCATTTTGTCTTTTTGAAGGGCTCTGTCTGTGATGACTGGTGGATTATGTCCTGTCTCGCTCCATGTGGACTCTGCCAGATGGCTCGAGAACAGAAGATGAGACGCTAATGAGAAAATAAAATAAAGGAGAGAAATTTTATGTTGTTGGATTGAATTGATGTCTTTCTTTTGAATGTTGTTGTTTTTTTCAGACTTTACCAACTGTTCAAATAACTCTATACCTGATTAATGTAGCATGATGGCAAAGAAATTTAATTATGTTACATCATTGTTACTTCAATGTTACATTCTGAAAAGTGGGAAATTATTATTATTTACACAACTATATATAAATAAATTCATTTACAAGAAAGAGTTGTGTTCCAGATTCCCCCTATTCAATCACAGACATCTGAACTTTTTCTGTTATTGCTTCTGGCGTGGAACCACTATTGTTCCTCTTTTGTTCCTGTGAAAACAGAACTCCTTATATAAAGTTTGAGACAAAAATTGTGCAATTGTTTTGCAAAATCTGAAAAACAGGAATGATTTCATGAAGTTAGGTACTGAATTACAAGACCACATAAATCTTGAAATGATTTGTTTTAAGTAAAATGGTAACCACAGTAACTTAAAGGACGTAAGATCTTGGGTTAATTTGGAATGTTCATTGGTTGTTGGAATGTTCATACATCAAACGAGTCTGATATTTCTTTGTATTTGAATGCTATTTAGTCAACAGCAAAAAAATCACTTCAAATTGAATATTATTGTAATATAGTTTCTGGATTTGAGTATAACTTGAGGAAATTGACAAAGATGCCTTCAATAATCTGACAAAATTTAAATTTGAACTTGTCGTGCAATAACTTAAACTCCTTCCACTGTGAAGCCTTCAGTGTCCTGCACAGCTTCACGCAGCTGCTACTGGGAAACAACAGAATTGCTAACATTGATACACTTCTGTTTTCCAACCTGACAAATCTACAGACACTCGACTTACGCAGCAACCACATGAAAAACTTCTCCACTCTGGTTTCTCAGCTCTTTAACCATCTAACCACCAGCCGTTTGCCACATTCACTTGCCAGCCTCTATCTCAGTGAAAATAAACTCTACAAGCTGGGATGTAATTTCCTAATGTATGTCAAAGTGCTGGATTTCTCAGACAATATGTTACTGTCATTCCAGATTTTTCAAGGTCTGAATCCGGGGAACATAATGTACCTGTGTTGGCGTTTTGCCATGTCTCTGCAATCAACCTTATTAATTCCACCAATGTTCAACCTTGGCACACAACTTCTCTGGCTTGAAACCATGCACTGCTAGCACTGTGTTTTCTTCTCAAAAGTCTCAAGCTGGAACATATATCTAACATATTTAGAAACATATTTAGAAACATATTGACATGCACCATTGCTCTCTCAGTTGTGGCTGACAAAGTATTGACCTACAGAACTGCATTATGAGCAACCAAACATTCAAAAACCAAATATTTAATTTTAAAAAGTGGCAGCCACAGCATTCTTTTAATTTACCCTCATTGCCTTTGCAATCACAATTATACATAATGTGAGTATGCTAGACTTTTAACTCTAAATCACATGTAAAAGTGATTCACATGTGGATGTCTTTTGAAATTATTAATGTACGTTTTATTTGTTATTCGTACTGGCAATGACACAACAATGCAGTAAGCAGAAAATTGTTTGTGTATCTACCTATCGCTTGTGTTTAGTCTAACTGATTCATTACCAGTGATGATAAAATGCTCTATCTAATATGTTCAGTTTGGGACTGAGATTTTTACCAAGCCAATCTGACCTGTATAGGGAGTTAAAAAAGGGCTTATATCGAAAGTCTTCTGAGGGACAGGACGCTGAGATTGAGAGAGGAGGCCATTGTTTTCTAATATCCTGAATTTGAAGCGGATCGTAACAGAAGCTAAATTTTCCCAAAAATGCCTCCTGTGCTTTCTGTCTTTTATTCTGATATTCCTGGAATGAATTCAATGTAGGATCTGTGTTTTCTTTCTGTGTTTTGAGAAACGAGTTCTAAATCAAAATGTTTCATACTTTCACTTCTCCTTTGTGGATCTCCCAGAAGCTGCTGGGAAAAGGGCTCATCTTCCCATCTGGGGGAAGTGTGTATGGAAGAGGCATCCTGAAATAAAGCCTGATTCTGCTAGAAGAGAGTTGTTCTGGGATAATGCTGAGATCAAAGTTATTAGCAAACAGACATAAGCGCTAAACAGTACATAGTCTACATTGCAGCTTGTTAGTATTAGCCTTAGTAACAACAGTTCTCTGTTATGCTACACATTTCTATTAAAGTAAATTATGCCTTGTTACATTTCATACACTTACAATATCTGTGTGTGATAGCGGTGGTATAGGGAAGCCTGGGAAAGGAAAGTCCATCCTGGTTTGTACCTTACACTTCTTCATGATAGCATGTTTTTCCTGCTTAACTTCCTCTGCTAAATTTCCCACTGCATGGCTAAAGTGTATATGTGAGCAGCCCTCATGTGTCTGTCCTAAACCGAAGGGGGCTGTTTGCTTGCTGTATAATAGTGCATGTAACTTACTCAGGTTTTGCTGTAAATGAAAGCCGTGTCCTTTTTGTAAAGTCTGCGGTAGCGCCTCTCTACATTCTGACAGCAGGGGGCGCTGATGGTTTGGAAACGACGCTCTACTGTCTGGCACGAATGTGTAGCAAGTCTTTTCACAACTTGCCTGACAGACACTGACATTTTCTCCATTTGCTTAACATCTGTCAATTTAGCATTCCCAGAGTCCAGTTCTGATCAAGAGGGATCAGTCTTGTTTTGTGGAACTTCCATGTTTGGGAGTCCTGCCACAGTAGATGTTAACTCCAACTTTTGAATATTCATAAAACAATGTCCCTTATCAGAGGTGGAAGTTCTTTTTCCACTGTTACCTTCATTATGGGATTTGGGAGAGTGTGTTTCTGGAATATCTGAGTATTTCTTCTTGGCTTCTACTGGAGTGGAGCATAATTGATGTGCCAGATTATTTTCTGGCAATGACACAACCACCATTTCAGCTTTGTTACTAACTTCTTGACTTGAACTATCTAGCCTGGATTTGTTATTTAGATCTTCCTCTCTGTTGTTGGCCCTTATGTCATGCTTCTGATTCTCTCTAGGTATTTCCTTATGTACTGTGACTCCATTACCATTGAATTATTTTTCTTGAAGTTCTTTCTTTGTTCTTACATGTGACTTTGTATTTTCTGGCTCCTTCATTGGTTCCTGGACTTCATCAAGAGTGCAGTCCTGGTCTGAATCAGGTACTGAATGTGAATGAGGAGGAAATGGAGATGTTACAAAAAAAATAAACAAAAAATAGTTGTTGAGCAAATACATTAAAGATCTTTATAGTGATTTATTGTTGCTGATTAATTTGAGTTGTCGAGACAGATTTCGGTAATGTCCGTATATAAACAGAAGTTCCGGCTTCAATATCGCATTTCTGGGTACTGTAGATGGTGCCGCGTTTGTATCTTGTTATTATATCAATTATTTACAGTATAAACTTGTCATACACGTTAAGAAAATAACTCCGTAAGTATCCTTCAATTTTAAAGTTTCAAACAGAGATGGCAGTAGAGAGAAAAGATTTAACGGAGAGCAGTTTAAGATCAACACACGTTTGAACGTAGCTCGAATAAAGTACCTTTCAGATGATGTCAGATGTCAAACCTGTAAATAAAATGCCATTGTTTGTTGTCAAGTTATCAAATTAAATAACTATGTAGTTAAAATGTTTTAAAATGTCTTTTAATCCAAACACTTGCACGGCATTTACATTTTACAGTTCCGTTACCTAGCAACATGCTTTAAACTCACTCACCCTCTGCAACTTGTACCAATGAAGAATAAATAAAAATATCAGAACTATTATGAAACTATTAAAATATATATTTAAACAAATGAACAAGTAGACGATTACGGTGTTTCGCCGTTTTTGCGTTTGTGAAGTTTTATTGCAGTTTTTTTGGTGGACTTACTCGGCGATCTGTCAGTAATGTCTGGTTCGGTGTTCCAACTTCCGGGTTTTGCATCTGAACACTGGCTGACTGATTTAACACAGAAGTCTGCTGTTTTTACGTTTGTTGGTAACGATATCAACAATTTCTAGTTTATTATTAATAGACAGATGTTTTAACATGTATTATAAATATGATATGATCAATATGATAACAAATACGCATTATGTTAACTCGTCTTGCGCTGTTCTAAATGGGAGGACTACATGCTAAGTGCTACATTAGCCATGTGAGCAGCGTAGTCATGAGCCCAGTGAACTAACGTCTATGGTCCTTTAAAAACATTATCTTTCAAATTATGCTACACTTAAAATGTAAGAGTAGCTGCTTCAATGCAAACTTGCTTGCAGTGGGACAAGCATGTAATGTTCGGCTTTTCCTAAGAATAAACAAAACAAGTAACAATAGATTAGACTATAGCATAGATGAGGTCCATAATGTTACCCCAATGTAGTTTGTCAAACGGTCATTAGACTCCAATGGGTAATGTTTCATGCTGAAAGCACAACACCAATTAGACATTCTTGTTTGTTTACTGTTGTTACTGAATGTCTTTTCCCAGAAAATAATGAGTGGAGATTCTAATCCTGCAGCCACACCCACCCCCTGTCAGGACACACAGGGAGACGGTCGATGGATGTCAATGGTATTACGTCTAATTATATTACTTCTAAATATATTATTACTTCTAGTTTTATGCAACATTGATGTTGTGTGCTTATACAATTGCTGTTTTATGTGCTTTCCCCCATGTTTTTGTACTATTTACATCATTTGTTAGTTCATTGTGATAACCTATAATATGCATTTTTACCCATTTTGATTGGTTTTAATCTTTGCAGCACAATCGCTTTGTGTCAGACAGTAAAGGAAAAGAGCCTGATGTGCTGTTTGTTGGAGATTCGCTCGTCCAGCTTCTCCATGAGTTTGAGGTACAGCACAATCTGCTTTAATAATTATTAATGAGGGCTGTGCAGGTATGTGGTAGGTTTTAAGTTCTGTTACTGCCCCATGTTTACTTTTATATGCATCTTTTTACCAGCTTTGGCGGAAACTGTTTTCTCCTCTTCATACGCTAAACTTTGGGATTGGAGGAGATGCTACGCAGCATGTACTATGGAGACTCAGCAGTGGAGAACTGGACCACATCAGCCCAAAGGTACAATGTATGACTTAAGATCACTCATCACTGATCAAATTGTACTCCCTCACTCACTACCATGCGGGTTGTGTAGCTTAATGGGTAAAAGACCCCAGACCTACAGTTTGTAAAATCTTCATTGTGCGCTCAAACAATTAACAAATAACTCTTAACTGTACAGTAAGTCACTTTGGGCAAAAACGCCAGCTAAATTATTTAAAATATGTAGTATTACACATTGGCAATTACTTACTCATCAATGTAGTTAATAAACTATTTTTTTTGCAATTTAATTAAAGTTGAAACAAGAACCTTGATCTTATACAAGGTGGTACACATACAGTTTGTACATGTAAACAGTTCTTTGGATCTGTTGAATGTGTCCTGAGTGTTTGTTTCTATTTTTTCAAAATGATGACAATGTTAAGTCAACTGAGAAAAAAAATGAAAAAAAAAACTTCTAAATAAAAGCCATTTTGATATGTTTTGTCTGTGTAAACAGGTTGTAGTTTTATGGGTTGGCACTAATAATCATGGTCACACCCCAGAACAGATCTGTGGCGGCATCATGGCTATCATCAGTGTGATCCATAAGAAGCTGCCCCATGCTCACACTCTTGTATTGGTGAGTTATCTCAGCCTGTGGCTCCCAGTCACATCATTGGTTAATCCTACTCTGACATCATCATTGTCTTCTTCTTTTCCTTTCGGCTGTTCCCTTTCAGGGGTCGCCACAGTGAATCATCTGCCCCCATCTAACCCTATCCTCTGCATCCTCTTCTCTCACACCAACTAACTTTATGTCCTCTCTCACTACATCCATAAATCTCCTCTTTGGTCTTCCTCTAGACCTCCTGCCTGGCAGGACCTCCAACCTCAGCATCCTTCTACCTATATCTGACATCATCATTGTCCTGCAGAGAAAAGGGTAACCTTTAATTTACTCTACTCCTTATTTTATTTACCACTAGGGGTTGCTGCCGAGAGGTAAGAGTCCAAATCCACTTCGGGAGCGCAATGCGAGTGTGAACGCTCTAGTGCGGACTGAGGTAGCATCCGTGTCTCATGTCTCGTTTTTGGACGTGGATCCTGGTTTTGTTCAGTCGGATGGTTCCATCTCACATCAGGATATGTATGATTATCTCCATCTTACCTCACAGGCCTACCAGAAGGTGTGCCAGCCCTTACATGAGCACATCAAGTCCCTGTTAGATAAATAGGCTCCCTGAACACAAATTAAAATAGAGTAACCACCCTTTCCTAGAGTGTTATCAGAGCCTGTATGCTATACAGAGCCCATGTGAAAACACCATCAGGAAATTCCTGACTTTCAACAGACTCAGTGTCATGCTTTTCATCTGTACACATTACTATATTCTATATTACTAAAAATAAGTAATCTTGTAAATTCTGATTGTTCCTCCATATGCAAAATAGTACATTCCAAAGACCCACATATACATTAAAGTACTGCTATGGCAAAGCCTGATATATTCTAGTTTAATGATGATCTCTATAAGAGTTTATTTGTAATACAGAGTTTAATGTGTACATAAGGGCTACATGCTGCAATCATGGTTTGAATTACAACAAATTTTATTTGGATCTTTGTGTAGGAAACGCAGAACTATAAAAAGCATTCTACACAGACTTTATGCTCAACAGATATTGTGAAATTCTCATTAATGTGCTTAAAAGAACAACATGGGCTAATTTGGTTTAGTTCCCAAGTACTGCACCTTCACAGTAAACAGTACCCAGAACTTTCTTTCTGGGAAACGGGGTATGACTCCGTATGATTCTGATTATTTTGAGAAAGATATTTTTGGACATTTGTTTTGATAAACATTGATTTAGCGTATCTGTATCAACAATTTTGTACTTTATTTGTTATTTTTGGTCCTAGATAGTTACCTTATATGTCTGGATTGTTTATGTCTGCTTTGTTAATATTGTGTTTTGTCTAATGTGTGGTGAGCTGTTCACTTCCAATGTCAGCAGATAAATGACCTTATATGCACCAGGGTTATCTGAAATTTTACACTACGTGAATGAAATGTTAAAATCTTGTTACTAAAGTAAAAAAGAGTGAGTGTGGGTGGCTTGTGCAAGGCTGATGTTAAATTAAATCTGTATTGAGTTCCAAATAAGCAGGGAATTTGAATTGCAAGGAATTGTAAATGCTGTTGTATGTGCTTTTTCTGTTTCTTTGTCCCAGTGTTGGTATTCATACTTGCCTTGTGTTCTTCACGGGTGTTTGTAAACATCTTCATCTTGCAGTAATTCAATGATGGTTATAAAAAACATGAAAAAGGCTTTAAGTCAATGTAATATGAAAGTACATTCCAGCACTGTGATCAGCTTTGCTACATTGTAAAATATCTCATGTCACAATAGTGGAATAAACCTGAGAAACCAGTTGGAACCTGTACTTGGTATTTTTTTCAAATTCACTTCAATCCGCGAAAAAAAGTTTTCCCCTTTTATCTTTGATAAAGCAGTGTGGTATAAAGAAATTGTTTAATTGAATACATTTACATATTCAGAAATATGTGTGATATTAAGGAAACTTTGACTGTCAGACTTAAAATAACAGGTTTCCTGTTAGCAGTATGAGTTGAGGTGAGTCGATCGTTGATATTGCCACTGCACAAATACTGTTGGAGAAGTCATGGCACCATTGGGCAGATAAGCATCAGAAAACACTCGGCTGGGCATGTTATGATGTACACAATGGAGTCTCAAGTTCAGATGACTCATGATAGCTGAGCTTGATTTTAGACAGATAAAGATGTTATTACGGTTCCAAGTTATCTGTACATCAGTGAGTGTTAAGACAACCCATGTCTTCTTTTCAAAACTTTAATTAACTTGGAAAGGTTTTTGTCAACATGTTAAAGGATGATTTATGGTATGAAATTAATTTTCATCTGTGTTGAAATTGCATTGATATAGAAGTATAGGATCCATTGATATAGAAGTAAATGGTCTACAAATATATATATATATATATATATATAAACAATGTATAACAGAGCTTCATTTCGTTCTTCAGGAATTGATTGGACCGTTAGGAAGTTGCAGGGATAGAAACTGCCTGGCCATTGGACAGTCAATATAGACCCGCCCTAAGGGAGAGATTTATGAGATCATTTATGATACTACAATATTCCATAGAAAAAGAACAGTAAATTTTGATTTTATAGTGACTTTAAATAGGAAATAATGTAGTTTTAAGATAAGATATTCAGGTATTCAAGTTACGTTAAATATTCAAGTGTGGAAGTTCAAGTGTTTTTCAGGTTAACAAAACTGAATGAATACAAGATTGATTACGGGAATTCACACTTGATATCTTTTAACCATCAAAGACATTTTTTTGTTATATATGTCACCCAGGTGTGCTTGATGTCTACAAGATCATCTGTCACATTTCCTCTGTGGTTTAAATCGATGTGGATGTAACACTAGCTGAATGAAAAGCTTTAGTGTTAAGCAATGTTTAGTTATTGTGAGGTTTGGTGAAATATGAACCTTTAAAAAGCATGCAGGTTCTAGTGTAGACCATTTAATGCAGGACCAAATAAATGTTTTTAAAAATCTTTGATTGAACTCTATTATAAATGTGACACGGTATAAATCCAAAAGATTTTCTGTCGGGGGTCAGCACAGTTAGAATTACAACAAAGACATGGAGATTCAGGAAAATAATAGCTTTCTTTTTCCAAATTGCATGCAACCCCCATCACAGACCTTGGCAGTTCCAGGTAAACGAAATATGCTGTCAACATTTCGTTCACACCTGCCGTCTAAAATTCTACCTAGCAAGTTGAGGCATAACTGGACCTAACTTTTGAGGCCCAGAGATGACAGCTTTGCCATATAAATAGTCCATTATAACCCTAGATTTTTATACAGAGCCTGACAGTGTCCTCTTGTAAAGCAACAGTCATTTACATAAGACTTCAAAGCTTTTATTTAGATTGTATTTCTTGGTTTTTTAAATGCTGGTAACAGAGATGAAGTTCCAGGTACTTCTGCTGGCCTTTGTTTTTGTGATCGCCGCTAGTGTCCACTGTCAAGGTATTTATGTTTTTAAATTATATGGGTATTCATACATACATATACATATGTTACTGTAAGTTTGTTATTGCAGTATGTTAATGTGTTAGTTTAGGTTATGTAGTATATATGTTATGGTGTAATAAAGATATGATTTAGTTTTTATGAAAAGGGACTGAAAAAGTGTTTGTACAATGCTAAACCATGTATTGCTATAACTATATATATTTTATATATATATGCTTATATGTATTATATAATTAAACAATTGTTTTGCCACCTTCTCCTTTATTTTGCATTTATAGTGTGTTTATTGTCCTCATAAGGGTTACGAGCAAACCAACTGTATGTTTACAGCACACAGTAATAAAGGCAGACTAACAGGTTTTTCCATTATATGACATCACTTAAATCTAGTTTAAAACTTTAAAACAAGTTTTGTGTTTGATTTACCACGACAGAACATAACTATATAGGTAAACCTTTTTAATCCCATAAATAAATCTGTTTTTATGAATATGTTAAATAATATATATATATATATAAATATATATATATATATATGTGAATTTGTGGAGTCTGTATGTCCCTGGTACAGCTCAACCTCAGAAGGGGGATTCAGATGATAAGGGTCAGACTCCAATGTCCAGGAACCAGGGCAGGTCATGCAACTGCACTGGTGAGTAATAACAGATGGTCAGTTTCACTTCACAATTCCCAGAATTTCTCTTGTACTGTCAACATGTAATGGTCTGCATCAATGTCATCTGAATTGCATTACTGTATTTATAATATTAAAAGAGAGACTCCTGTCATTTTGATGGATGTGTTGCTGTGTACAGGAAGAAGGAACGGTGTGAAGCAGAACTGTCCCTGCGTGCGGCCATCTCAACACAGTGAGTCACGCAACCTGTGTTTACCATCATCCTGCTGTCAGATTAAACACACGGTAGCAAGTCACAAAACATTGGGACTTTCATAGCAATTGTGAGAAGTGCATGGGTAAGTTGCAAACTTTGCTGGCTATTAGACGTAATATATAATGTTTTGTTTTTTTTATATTTTCAGCAATTCTCAGTAAAGAGCAGAGGACAATGTGCATAAAGAAAGGGATTCAGACATATAAAAAATGCCAACTGCTGTTTGCTGAATCAAACAGGAGGGGGAAAAAAGGCAACAGAGGCATCAGTACCCCATTTTAACCGTCTTTCCTGCTCTCACAATCTCAAGGGGAACATCTTTAGCTACCACAGATTTATAAAAATGCCTTTTTACACTATGTATAAAATAGGTAGTGTATTATACTGCTGGACTTATTTTGTATCTGTTATTGTCACATTTATTCTATCTAACTTTCTAAACTTACATTTTTTATGAAAGAAAAGTGCCAGTATGTTTATGTTTGTAATAAAACAGTATAGAAAGAGCAGTTGCTAAGAATAAGTAGCGTTTATTTAGTTTAATAAAGTAAAAACATTTCACATTTTGGTGTAGTAACTTACATTCGTGTTAACATTATTTAGAAGTAATCATACAGTATATTGATTGTGATACAACATTATGAAAGAAAACAAAGTAATTAAGTCCTACATTCTGCGATTGTTTCTAATTTCAGTGTGTAATAGCTTTCTTAGATTGATATCATTGTTTAAAACTCGAGCTGTATTTCATTTTATGTAGACAATAGTGTTAATTAATAATAGCAATAAATATAGCACAAATGTAATAATTTGATATAAATATATAAGCACATAAAGTAGTAAAGTGCTGTCTGTACTAAAGTTTCTAAGACATTCTAGTACATAAATGCACACTCTGCTTGTACTACAGAATTGTCTCTATGTAATGTACTAAAGTGTTCAGACTATTTAAGATTCATCTCCACCACCACCAAGAAAAGTTCAAAAATCTTTGTGCTTTTTAAAAATGATCCTTCAGGATATATTTACCCATTAGACTCAAACACAAACAGTCAATCCTCATACATGTCTAATATTACTATATGTAATATCAGTATTACAGATGATTCAGAACAAGTAGGAGGACTGTGAGGAGAGCGGTCAACATCATGCTCACATGGATACTAACAGCGGCGCTAGGTTCTGTACAAAACAGACATAATTATTAGATTACACTCACATACAGAAAACAGAATAAAATTACCCATGCAAATATATTTTGCTTCAGGACAGTTTTGGATAACACTTACCGTTGATGAAATGGCTGGTGTAGACTGTCTCATTGGTCAAGGGGTTTCTGGCCACACAGGTGAAATTGTTGTTCAGGATAGATTGTATAGAAACAGTTATAGAAGATGTATTTCTCACTATGACATTGTCGATAAGCCACTGATACACGGCTGGAGGCTGGGATTCTGCCTTACACATGAGGGTTGTCATATACCCTGGTGTTACAAAGATCTGCACATTCAATGGTCCAACTACACAATAAAAATACAGAGGAAGTGTTAGGAGTCTACACTTCAGTTTTAAGTGTAATTGGTGTTTTACTTTGTGCATGCTTATTTTTGCATACATGTGTATATGATGATAAATCAGAGCACGCTTGTGTTCTTTTATTGTGAGGGAAGAATGTTACTCACAGCTGGCCACTAGACCGTATGGCTGACTCTCATGAGGTCTGAATACGTTTGTGGCGACACATTGGTAATACCCATTGTCAACCGTCTGCAGAGGTGTAAAGTTTACCGTAGTATTATTATCTGTGATTTTAACTCTGTCAGATTGCTGTAGAGTCTTATTGTTTTTCAACCAGTGGAGGCTGTTGTAGGGCCCATCTACATGACACATAAGCTGCAGGTTTTTAGAAACCTGTGGAATAAGTGGATTGGAGACCACATGCACGGAGGAGACTCTACCTGAGAACACAATACAGAATATTACCCAGTTAATAGTGCTTTTTACATTATCACCTCTGTTAAGAATTATCCTAAAAGAGCCTTTTAAATTGCAATGGAAAATCTTAATACAGGCTGCATGGAACAATCGAAACACTGTAAGTACTGAAGATTATATTTGAGTATATCTGTAATGTTTCATAACCTTGTCCTTAATTTCTAAAGACTTTTAAAGAGCATATTTTATGTAACAAACCTAACCTGTTCTCAAGTGATGTGTTTTATACAATATAACTAGAAAAAGTAACTTGGGTCAGAAAAATGAAGACTGATGCATCTTTGAGTTAGAGCTTACCATGTACAGTAAACTCCCATTTGCCAATGTTGATGTTGCCTGTGATGTTATTGGAGGCCAGGCAGGTGTATTCTCCTGTATTGTTTAGAGAGATATCTTCAATCACATAGACTGAGGAGCTGCCCACCTCTAAGCCATTGAAGAACCAGATGTATTGACTTTGAGGATGAGAAAGAGCAGAACAGTTGAAGGTCACGTTGGACCCTGTCTCCGCCCTGCTTGGAGCAGTGATAGTTGTTCTCCATGGACCATCTGAAATATGTCATGGGCAAGTTTGCCTGCTTATTTTGTTACTGTATTTAAACATGGGTATTTTTATACAGGACTTTTTCTTACTTTGTTTTCTAACAGAAAACAAAACAGACTTCTAAAAATTTGACAATAAGTTTCATGGACGCAGCTTAAATTGGACAGGAATGTTACAAACATATCTGTTACTTACAGTTCACTGTTACGGTATAACCCAGGCTATTCATATTGCTGACAGGGTTAATAGCTGCACACTGGTATTCCCCATCATCCTCGAGAGTGAGTGGGTTAATGGTCAAGGTTGAGTTGTTATTGGAGTATGTAGTCCTGTTGTTGGGATACAGCTGCACACGATTCTTCATCCACTGAATGGAGGCAACATCACCACTGACAGTGCAAGTTAGATTAAATACTTTATTATAGACTGGTTGCTGATTGCCTGTGTCCACTGTAACATTGCTGACTGGATCTGGAATTCAGACAGAGAAGAGGTTTTAGAATTCCAGGTTTAAGGAATTACTGATGTTTCCATCAAAAAATCTCTGAAGGACAATGGAATTGAGAAACTGTCAATAACTTATATATTATATAAGTTATATATTTAGTGAAAGCCTTTTCATTTAACAACTCACTGAAAACAGTCAATTCCACTGAAGCATTATTGCTGATCATTGTGATGTTATTGAAGGCCATGCACATGTATTTTCCACTGTTGCCTAATGTCAGTGCTGTCATCACATAGACCGAACCATCTGCCACCTTTGAGTCATTAAAGAACCAGCTGTATTGACTGGTAGGGTAAGAATTTGCAGAACAGCTGAAGGTCACACTGGACCCTACAGCTCCTACAGCTGGACCAGAGATTGTTGTGTTCCATGGACCATCTAAAAGACAGATGAGGTATAGATCACTTCCTTGTCTGACTTATTTAAAAAC
>JAZGTK010008419.1:0-18303 GCA_036877625.1 Ambastaia sidthimunki
TTTATAGATATGTTTGATTCTATGCCTGAGCAAAGCTCCTCCACAGAGCCCAAAGCAACCACTCCTAGCGTAGACCTATTTGGTGCAGGTACAGGAGTTGATCTCCGTTCTTCTGTTGAACGTCTCGTCTGTTCTAGTCTTCACCTTCTTTCTCATCTGTTTTTTTCCCCACTCCGTTTTGGGTTGTCCTCATAGTGGAACGTGGACTTGTGCATGTTTGCGTCTCCAAAGCACGATTCTGTGTCCTTTCTGTGCTTATGCACCCCTCTGATCTTTCTTGCCTTTCCTCTTCATCTTCAAGATCTTCCAGCTGTCTCTCGAGGGCCTTCGCCTTTGCCTGAGGCCACTATTGCTGGTGACCTGCTGTCTGGTGAGGGTCTGACCTTTATAAAACCTCTAGACACAAAGATTCTTTCTTGTACTTTAAATTTTCACTTTTCACAAAGGGTACAATAGGATCTGAAACAATTTAGCGTTTTAGCAAATGGTCAGGTGTTTAACCTTCAATGTTAATCATTGTGTCATACGTGTGTTGTTGACACAAGATGCTTTTGATGTTACATTTGAAAGTCACTTTGGATAAAGGCATCTGCTCAGTTAATACATGTAAATTCAAAGTGAACGATGGGTGTATTCCAAACTAGCTGCTTTTCATTCTAGTTTGTCTCTCACAAAATTTGTACCTTTTTGGTGGAAAGTAACAGTTAATTTTCACTGTATTTTGCATGATGTCCCTCCTGCTTCCACTATATCTTACAGTTACCCAATAAGCTGTTCATATTAGTGGCATAATATTCAAATTTATCAAAGCCTGTTTCTCTCTCTCATAGACACGTTTGACGCTCCAGCTGTTGCTCCAGTGGCTGCTACACCTGCGGCTCCTGACGCTCCCATCTCACCTCCTAAACCTGATCCTGGACCTGTGTTGGATCTCCTCGGTGTGTCCTTCAAACTCCCTCATACAAAATCACCCATCCAGAGGACCACACAATGTGTTTAAATATACAGATGTTGTGCAGTGTTTAAGTAGCTCTGATGGACTGGCTGCTGTGCCAAGGTCTTGGGTTCGATCCCAGGAAACGCGTACTAATAAAATGCATTTACTGTTGATAAAAGCATCTGCTTGAATTAGATATTTTATGAGTTTAGACATTTAACTTTATAAATTGGTAAGTATGAGACAGTTGCCCAGTTATTCGGTGTCATCACGTGTTGAAGACTGCATGCAGTATGCGTGTTCGTGTGTTCCCTTTTGTTTGTGTGTTTATGTGCTGTTTCTGTGTTTGTTGTAGCTGGTGTTAGTATTCATGTGTTGTGTCTGTGTTTGTTGCAGTTCGTGTAAGTGTGTTTGTGTTTGTGTTGGAGTGTGTCTGGTGATCCCGGCTCACTCTCTCCATCTGCCCTTCTCTCAGTGTTTGTGCAGCTTTAAGGCTCACTAATGCTTCTCCTCCTTCATGCTGCGCTGTGTGATGGTCCCCTGGACAGACACGTTCGGGGACCCGGCCGTGGAGCCCCAGACCGCTGCACCGGGAGCAACGTCAGGTGACCTGCTTGGGGGTATGTGACACATGCTGATTGGAAAAAAACTCAGCATTCAGTACTACATGAAATCAGTACTGCATGATTGTTCAAAAACCTCTGCTGATGTTTCTCCTGGACCAACTTGAAAGTACAAAAGTCTCTTAATATTTGCAGGGTTGCTTTCACCAGTTGCCCCCACAGTTACACCAACCCCAGCACCAGTGGCATCTTCAGCCACAGCTGACCTGCTGGAGTCTGACTTTGATGCCTTTGGCCCTTCGCCGGTTCCCCCAACAACAACAGCAGCAGACAGCTCCACTGCAGCGCCCTCTGGTGGCTTTGATGCGTCAGGTGAGACGAAGCCTCCTGTGGGTCTCTCAAATTGATTGATATACATATACTGTAATTACACTGTCAAATGCTGAACATAAATTATAACCTATTTGACAAGCTGGATTTATTTTTTAAGGTGGAAGTGAGTAATTTTAACGTCATCTGCTGAATGCAGCTTTTAAAGCTTGTCTGCTTTTTAGTGTGTTGTTTTTTGCATGAGCAACTTATATTTGCTGATCTTCCTATGTAATAAACAGACCAGGGGTCTCCTATCCATGTTCCTGGAGGTCCACAGACCTGCAGTGTCCAACCTACTCCAACACATCTGCTCATAAGTTAAGCTCTGCATGTCTGTAGACCTCGTTGGAGACCTCTGGAATAAAGGATGTGCTCTTGCTAAATTTCTCCTTTGTTTTTCTCTTCTATGTTCTGTTCATCCTTGCTCTGAATTACTACTGTCACATCTATCTGGCTCTCTTAATATAACGCTTTTCTCTACTTCCTCATCTGTCTGTCATCGTCTTTCCAAAATTCTCTATGCCTGTGCCTCCCTTCTGATTTCTCTCCCTGCGCTCCACTCTGGCTCATTGCTTGCTCCTGCTGTGCGATTGGTGAGTTGGCGAGAGAGCTCCGGTCAGGGCTTTGCAGCATGTATCATTTCAGCCAATCACGGCGCAGGGTTCGGGAAGTGTGAATGTACTAGCGTACTGTTTGCCCTTCCTTTGCATTCAGACCCTCTCTGTGTGGTTTACCCCCTGCTCGCCCACATTACTGCATCAGAATCAATTGCCTGCCTCAGTGTTGTAGGTATTGCCTTCGCTGTAGACCTTGAGGAATTAGAGTCTGATTGGACCATTTTTTAAGTGTGTGTCATTTACTCTTTAATCAAAAGTCATGTGCTTTCAAAATGTTGGCCAGCATTTGGTGGCAGCCCCATTCTCTACACAGAAAGCCTTTTATTTCATATATTTGCCCAGGACATTTTCCCAGGATCTAAAAAGTTTTAGGTTGTTGATAGTTAGTGATTGGAGTAGCTGGAATGTTGTTGATGAGCTTGATGTTTTTCATCCCCTCCATGTCTCCATCTGGTCCAGATGGTTCTTCAGTGGAGATATTTTCCTTCTGTGCCTGACAGAATTTATGCAGTCGTGTTGTGCTTGCATGCGTTAGCCTGAAAGGTGTAATGCAATAAAAATCCTGTATGTAAAGATGTTCTGATGTATGTTACCATTTTGCAGCTTGCCAATGCATGTGCTAAAAAACCCTGAATGTAGATTTAAATACCTCTTATCATGTATGTTATGATAATTGTGTGGATTTTTTTGAGTCTTTACTCCTGTAATTCAATATCTGACTTTGTCTCACTTTGCAAATGACCAGTTGTGTGTCCAGAACAGATCTCAGGGGTCTGAACGCAAGACGGTCTTAATCTATGCTGCATGTATCAAGCCATGTATCTTTTCTGTGCCCACCCCAGTGTTTGATGGGTTAGGAGACCTTCTAATGCCAGCCATAACGCCTCAGAGTACAGGTGGGACTCCCATGGCTGCAGCCAGCACACCGGTCACACCTGGAATTTTACCTGCTGCTGGGCCCACCATGGCACCGTTGATGACAATGACCCCGGCAATGGTCCCAGCAATGGCACCTGCAGCTGCCCAACCAATCAAACCTCTCGGAGGAGACTTGGACTCTTCACTTGCCAGTTTGGTTGGAAGTATGTATGGAACAGAGTGTATGTGTAGCACCATCCCATCTAACAGGGAATGTTTTCAGAACGTTGGATAACGTTTTTTAAAACTTGTCCGAAAATATCAAAAAAAGTTCTCGCAGTAACTTTAGTAGAACTTTTTAACATTAAATTTCTTTTATATCAAAAACGTTATTCATAAGTTGTTAGTGAAACATTTTATAAACATTACATAGTTAAAAAGTTTTTGTATTAATTTTAATACAGTCTAAAAACTGGACATTTTGAACTTTTAAAATAACATTTTTAGGGTTTTTCTGCTTAATAGAGACATTAGGGAAACGTTCCTACAACCTAAAGTTGTTAGTTAGCTGGGATTGTTGTACATGCAACACTATTTTAAGCTTATTGTTCTGTTTTTCCTTTTGTAGACTTGGGGATGGGAGGCCAAAAGAAGTAAGTGCTCTGTGGGTTTTTTAGACACCTGTTAATCTTGTCACTAACTATAATGTCTATATGCTGGAATGATTTACTCAGTCTGGCCTGTATTGACAGTTAATTTAGGCTGTTATGGAGGCTTGATTGATTTACTCCTCCTTGGAGGACAACTCATTCTGGTTTAATTACTGTGGCAACAGAGATGTCCATTTATAAATCGGACCAATCAATGTATGATTTATGCCTAACAGGTTGACTGACAGCTGTTTGTTTTGTACAGGGACAACCAGTGGAATGAGAAGAAGCTGACAGGAGGAGCTAACTGGACCCCTCAGGTAGCCCCCACTAGCTGGGGCACACCCGGCACTCAGATGGTAAGAGTCACTTCTTTCCTAAGTTTCTATAAGACTGGAGTTTTTATATATGTCATCTTGATTTTGTTATCTGTTGTGGTAATATTTAGCCTGGCTCCGCCCCTGGAGCCCCAGGTGCCACCGCACCACCTGGAGCTATGGCCCCGCCCATGGGAGCACAGCCGGGCTTTGGCATGGTGAGAAATCACAGTATTTAACCGTTTTTGGCAGAAGTTTTCAAATTTTAAGTTGTGACACACAGAGGGGCGCCAATGATGATAGACACCCCAACAATGAGGCTGAGGAGCAGTCTACTAAAAACTTTAAACTTATGTGCACATAAAAATAGCTTAATTAATTACTTTCATTAAGCTAGTATAACACAACATCTGAGAAATTGAACCACCAGATAAATTTGACCATTTTCAAATTTGTTTCTTAATTTTTTATTATTGGAGCTATTTTATTTAAATTTAGAGAAAATTAGAAGTAAATTTAAAACCCTCATTTTTAGAACATAATGCGTCCCACAGAAGTTAACAGGGTTTCTGTCTGGTTCTTTGTTATGGACTTTATCTTGGTTATTTTTACTCAGCCCGCAGCAGCAGGAGGTCCCATGATGCCGCAGCCTGTGATGATGGGTCAGCCCATGATGAGACCACCATTTACAGGGCCAGCAGCACCGGGAGCACCAGTAAACAAACACATAAACACAGACACATTCAGTTATTAGTTTCTAATCTGCATCCTGTGTTACTGTAGTAATTGATTTTGCATATCAATTTCCATAACCACACTTCCTTTGCCTTTTCAGTTGTCTCCAGGACCAGCTGTTCAGAGCCCCAAAAAGCCTCCCACCAAGGACCCCCTTGCAGATCTCAACATCAAGGACTTCTTGTAATCTCCCAGGTATAATATTTCCAATTTGCTTTTTTCAATTAATCTTCTAGAGCAATATAATGCAACATTTTTCTGTTCTATTTTTAGTATTTTTTCTCAGAGATCGAGCTCCAGTGAGAGAGGACTGCTGTCTGTTTACACCCCCAGACGCCTGAGGAGCCCACAGCTAGAGATTCACTGAGCCCGCCCCCTTAACCTAAGTCCAACCCACTCTGCCCCGCCCACCATACCTGTGTCATGTTGTAGCACAAACTGTGAAGTAAATCGTAGAGATAAACAACAGTGTGCTTATTTCGATGTAATCTTTTGTTTTAACGAAACAGAACAAAACTATTTAGAAAAACAATGAAAAAGGAAAGATTAAAAAAGATTGCATATGTCCATACTTATATATTTCCAATGTATAAGTCTAAAATGAATGATGTGTGTATGTATGTCCAGCTCAGCTGTATTTTTGTGGACGCTGGGGCCTCCCTCTTGGGGTCAGAGGTGTGACAGCCCACCCAGAACATTTGGTTGTGTGCTTTTTGTTATATGTTGGTTTGGGAGCAGAATGCAAAGAATCGTTTGCAGAAGGTACATAAATAAAATAACAAAGATCTCTCCTCTTTGCAAAATTTTTATCAGTGGGCAACTTATTGATGTGAACCTGGTCAACAAATTATAAAACATGTCCCGTCATCAACTGATATGGTCGTTTACAAATATATTAAATATATATATAACATAAAAATATATATGAATATGTGTTAATAACATATCTTAGATATCCCCTTTGGTGATTGTTTTTTTTTTTTTTGTAATTTGATTGGTATTGTTTTTCATGTTTTGTCAGTTCACTGTTTCCCCCCAAAAAATGATCTCTTTGTTTTAACAACGGATCTAATGAACACAATCTCAGCGCTACTAACCTCAGATGAAGTCATTTCTGAGAAAGGCCTTCTGCAGTCTCTTAATGAAATAGCCAATATGTACAGCAACTTGTTAAACCGGTTATCTTAATGGTTTCCCTGAAAAAGCCCTCAAAATTTTACAGTTGTAGTCAGTGGAATGCTGTGTTTGAGTCTCTTATAGTTACTTGTGCTTGTATGAACTCCAAACTGAAGCTGGTACATGTAGTGTTATTTTGTATAATTGTAGAAGAACCGTTCACAGGTTTGATTCTCAGTCTTGACCCTCTCATAGCACATTTTGAACCCTAGTCCTTGTTTGTTACATGTAATGGTCAAATATTGCGCCCTCTTTTGGCGAGTGGGGATACTGTAGTTTACACAACAGAATGAACTGTAGGTAAGATATGTATAATGAAAATACTGATTTCATAGTCAGACCGTTTTCATTCTGGATGATATAGGGCATATGTGCACATGCTGTTTATTAGCAGTGATAGTCACTCTTAGATCTTGTCAGTTTTCAGAGGTTGTCGCTGTTAAACAGTGTTACAGAACGGTCTGATTAACATCCCTGTAGAAATTCACCAGTTAGAACTCTAGAATTCTGTTTGTTGTCATGGAAATGACAAAGGTAGATCTTTGATCTCTCTTTTTGCAATTCTCAAAATACATTTATTTTATTGATTCATATTAACACCCCTGCATAGTGCATGTTAGCCCTTTGAGATGCAATAAACACTGATGGGAAGAACTGCCCACCTGAGTTTCTCTGTGTCTGTTTTTAACAGAATATGGAAACAAAGAAACAACAGACTGTATTATATATCATGTAAGTTCCTTTAAAAAGTCATTTTATCTTAAATGTGTATAAAACTCTAAACCTTAACAGCAATTTTAGATTGAACATGGATGAGCTGTTAGGTTAGCACTGCGAAATGTATAAAAACAATTGCTTGATTATTGAAAAACACACTTGTTTTGTCCTTTTGGACCAATGCATATAAATCTCCGTTTATTTGGTCCTTAATAAAAGTACAGAATGAAAAGTATTCTAACAAATTTTGAAAAGAAAAAAAATCAATGCAAATTTATATTAAGATTTTTGATTTACATTTCCTATCTAGCTACATTGCTTTGCTCCATACAATTACAAAAAACAACAAAACATGATATTTACCATTGACTGTATTTAAATAACCCTGTGTATTCTTTAAAGAAAGGTGTGGTGTTTTGTAATTCCTATTCCACCCCTCACATTAAATACATACATACAGTTCTACAGTAGCCTGTTACTCTGACAGGTCCTCTGATGTTTTGTATTTAAACTTAAATTAGCACCAAAAGTCAACAAGGACAACCGCATTTCTGAGGGTTAAACCTCACAGCAGTTCATTGCCTGCATTGATGTAACAGGGAAACCCAGGAAGTTTATGCTATCAAAGACACATAACATTTATATAGTAATAGCCTACAAACACACAACATTTTAAAGAACCAGCACATTGATTAAAGTTTCAGATATGTTCTTCAAAAAGGAAAATCCACAAACAAGCTGCTTCTCTCAGAAAAACTTCTTTTTCTGTGTCGATTAGTCAGATCTAAATTCTACACATCAAGACATCCAGACAGATCAACAGACCAAACAAATGCGTCCCATGGCAAAACAACACTGACTTTCTAATTCAAAATTACATAGTTAATGATAATTACTTCTCATTAAAGCTGCAATCCGTAACTTTTCTGGGTGAAAATAATAAAAATCAGGTATTGAGTACATTACAGATCAGTGTTCAAGACGGTCTCCTTATCTTACCCCAGTTTGCAACACTACATCTATAAATGAAATGTATAATTTGAGCTGTCAGGTCCGATTTTCCTTGGTTACGTCACGAAATGGTGGCACTGGAACAGTGGAGCGCTTGCGGCTTGTTCTTACAGCAGTTATGTCACAAGTATTTGGGATTAAATTTGTCATCCACGTAAAATAACTCCACAAATAACATGCAATGTTATTTTGCGAACAGAGGTGGCGATAGAGAGGCAAAAGTTGCGGATTGCAGCTTTTAAGACAGGCAAGAAATAGCCTGCGTTGGATCTAACTGATTCAAACCAAAATTGTCTAATAAAATAAATTAAGGTATCAAAAGAGCCTTACTTGAAATAGTTCATCGAAAAGTTTTGAGTTGAATGAAAAAACCTCTAGAGTTCTCGAATGCAACAGCTTGTTGAGAAGTGCACAAATGGGAGACACTAGAGGGAAGTGGGAGATGTGGGAGTCAGGTACCCTGGCACTGACTGGAGTCTCCATGCACCCAATGACAGATCTGTGCGAACTTCAGCGGAGTGATTCGCACCGCCACATTGTAATCCTGCTGCTCCCCGTTCACATCCACCCACTGGTGACCCGAGAAAACCCCGATGATCTTCCTCTTCCATTTCTTCTTGCCAGGTTCTTTGAGGCGAATGTAGACACCCGAACCGCTGGATCCGGGCTTGGCATCGCAATACTGGTACAGCAAGTCGTTGGACTCCTCCGATACAGAGCAAAAGCGGTAGACCAAGTTGCCCGGCCGGTCATCGTCGAAGCCTGAGAAGTGGATGCGCCCAGCTGGCAGCTTTTTGACTGAGGGAATGACACCTAGATCCATGTACTTGGTTTTCTGCGCTCTCTTAAGCTCCAGAATTGCGTAATCATAATCAGCCACCACGCGTTCAGAAATGCCTTTAAACCAGCCTTTGGGCACCTGCATCTGTTTCACCCGCGTCCAGCGGAAAGAGGGCTGACCGGTACCGACGCTCCGCCGGCTGCGGTTTCTCCTCCCTTTGCCTTTGCCCTTACGCTCGTTCTTCTCCACAATCTCTTCATTTTCATCCGTTTCCTCCTCATCTATATTATTCTTCCTCTGACCTTTTCCTTTCCTTCCTTTCCCCTTTTTGCCCTTTCTGCGGCGAGATTTCTCTTTCAGCACCCCGACGCTGAGTTTCTGCACTCCGTCCAGGTAGTCCTTGCCGTTGTGGATGCAATGCGCGGCCGTCAGCACATGCTTGGGGGACACCAGAACTCCAGAGCAACCGGTGGAGATCTTCACAGATGTGGAGAAAGGATACTTGAGCGAGTATTGCTTGTCGGCGATGGTAAAGCGCGTGTCCGTGCCGTAGACCTCGCGTCTGCGCCGTGCGCGCGATAAAGCGTTTTTCGTCCAGTCGTCGCTCGCGTTCAGCTCCCGTACCGTGACGGTGGTGAGTGTGCGCGTCCCGTTATCGTACATCGTTTCGTAGGAGAGTAAGTTCTCCAAATCATCCAGACTGGGCTCCGGGAGACCCCGCTGACACTCGATGCCACATATTCCGTGGATCTCGCTCTGCGGTTTGGCCGAAAACTCTGAGCTGTCCAGACGCACCGTGCGCTTTTCTTGAACCAGTGGCACTTTGTTTTGCGGCCAGGTGTACTCGTCGTTACCTGTGGCATCGTCCACTGCTGCAGCCACCAGCACAGCCAGTGCCGAGATGGACAGCAGGAGTTTTAAGGGTACCGGGCCCATTGCAGAGAAACTCCTGGTTCTAATAGAAAGGGAAAAGGAGAAAGAATTACAGTGAGATATTTATTTACAGTTAAGTAACACAGAATGATAACCGTGATGTCATGATCAAGAATTTAAAACCTTTTTCATTCGTTTTTTCATTTTTACAGTGAAATTCTAAGCGAAATTATAGGACTAAGTATTAAAAATAACCAAAAGGTAAATGTAATTGCATGTACGTAGTACATTTGTTAAATTTGGTGCTATATTTACGTATATATACAAATCTTAAGAAGCATGGTCACTAGGGGGAGACAAATATTAAGACATGCCGTATTTTAGGCACACGGGGCAGTATGGAGAGTCTAAATACAGTATTTTTATCATTCCCATGATAACATACCACAGATACTTGATCCCAGTCTTCTCAAAAACAGTCTCCTTATAAGACACACATTTACTCTTAATGCAAAGCATTTTCATTAGGTGAGAAATAACACAAAACATTCTTGAGTGTCAGATTTGCTGTACTAGCTTTAGAGACTAAACAGATGGATGAAATATCACACAAATAGTTCCTACATTGCACCAGGCTGAGAGAAGAAAATCAACAGTTGGAGGAAAATGATGCTGAGTCTGTGGAGACTGAAGTTTCGTGGCATGGAGTGTAAGTTTATTGACCCTATGAGTCAGAGCGTTTTTGAGTTAGTGGCTTGGAAACCTTCCCTACTGTCCTGCTAAATGTCTTATTAAAGTACATATCAGGACTGTACTGATGGAAATGCAATTGGTGCTGTAACCAATAAGTCAAATTAATAAGAGGACAAAATTACATCATAAAACACACACATGCAATTGGCATTACTGTCATAATGAAGAAAGTGTCTTTACACAAAACCATCAGTGCTTATGCATTCATCAGTATATCATATAACAGCCTCATTCAATGACATTTAAATATGAGTGCATTTCATTTTTTCACCAGACCATCAATTTGCACAGAATTTGACAATCAGAGGAAGATGATTGTCTGTCTGCAGCTGCAAAATGCAGGTTACTAATATTTGTAGTTACACCACAAAATAAATTATGCAATTAAATTTTGAATGCGCAACATTGAAATGTAAAATGAAGGGGAGGTAAAGGCAGAAGATCATTAGATTTTATAGTAGATCTTTTTATGGAAAGTGACTTAATTAGGAAAATAACAAAAGAAATATAAACAACAAAATTGCACATTTTGCATGACACATTGCACATTGCACGATACAGTATTTTATACTGTATTTTATACTGTATAAAAACAGACAATAATAAACACCTACAGCAGAAATGTATGTGTATCATGGCGGAAACAATTAGACACCAACACACAGAAAAGATCATAATGAAAGAAGTTGCCTGTAAAGCACAAAGCAATTCACAGACACACTGTGTCAGCAGACTCACATTCATCCTATGACAAACTACTGAGACCTGTTCAACAAAAACACAGCTTACAGCAACATTTTCCCATGAACAGTCAATTCGGGGGTGGCAAGAGTGGGTCAGAATATATATTGCCACTGTAAGCTTGATTTTCCCCTCAGGAGCTCATGGCCCACTCCTCACAGTTTTCTCTGGCATGCTATCACTGTGGATGATCTTGATTGGCCACTTCATTCTGCACTGATTGTCTGCACAGACACAACTATAGGGCCTCAATGGATGAAGTGTGAAGGAAAATATGTGTGTATGTGTGTGTGGTTCTGGCATTCACTACATTATAGGGACCAAATGACCCCTATAAAGTATACTATAGTGTAGTGTAGTATAGTAATACCAGCAGTATATTTTGATGATGTGGGGACATTTTTAGGTCCCCATGAGGAAATAAACTTATAAATCATACAGAATGATCTTAAGATTGCTTGTGAGGGTTAGAAATTATGGTAGGGGGATAAAATCCACAGGTTGTACAGTATCATAATCATTGCGTCTATGGGATGTCTTATTAAACATAAAAACCCAATGTCTGTGTGTTTGTATAGGTCAGGGTGGCTTATGGATCTACGCAATGACAAACCAAATGGAGAGTCCATGAGAAAACACTTACAGAGGTTTAGGAAAATTCCAGCTAGTGACAGCTTGAGCCTTACAAAGACAATGCAAAAAGACAGACTTGCAAACTCACTGTGACACAGGTTGTCTGATCTCTGTTGCATGTGGCAAATAAGAACAACAGTAATCTGATATTCCTCCATCACAACAGAATCATCACTACAACATTTCCAGTGACTAATATACATCTGCCTTGCTCATGATGATCTGGAGCTGGGTAGATTATAAAGCTATTATATTTCTTAAGCTTGCTGAAAGAGGGAGGGGAATTTTTTAAAGCTGAAGAAGTTTTCCCATCCATGTCAGCATCACCCCCTTTTTTCCATTAGAAGTTAGAGGGTACGGTTGCAACCTCTCAGCTAACATTCCGTTCAACCAAACGGTGGCGCTGATGGTCTCATTTCAAAAGAGTGACATCGACTAGTTAGTGCATTTAAAGTTGGTTGTGCGTTTCCCTCACTGTCTGTCATTCATACACGAAGATTCACACCAACGATGTTTAATTATCAGCAGGTTAACTACACTCTCTCTTCAAAGGTTACCATGGTGACAACAGCTTTGCCAAAATATCACTACTACAGTACAGTATAGTAACAATTGTTTTAGCAGAAGCGTTGGTTACCATTTTACATTTTTGCAAGGGCTGGTTGAAAATAGATTTTTACAAACGCGTTAAATGAATTTTGCCACACATTTATGGAAAATGTGTAGAAAATTGCAACCATTTTATGACGGGTTCAGAGTTTAGAGTTTTCCTCTGTTTTATTTTGAAAAATGAATACGACTGACTAGAAATAAAGATTTTTCTATTGATTTTGCACAGGCTGGAAAAATGCTTTTAACTTGTAAAACATTGCCAACTAACAAAACAAAATGATACAACTTTAAAAGCGTTGGCATTAAGCCACCTAGAAAACTATTTAATCCTGAATGCTCATCTAGAAGAAAATTGTTAAACAATTACAAATATACTCCAGATATCCAGCTGGCAGAAGGCCTATATATCACCAGTGATAACCCTCACTGAAAAGCGAAAAGCATCATACCTGCTATCATTCGATTGATGGATGTGTTCAGTCCTTATAGGGGTCTCTGTTATTTAAAAACAACCCGTATATAAAGAGATATAAATTTATTTCATCTCAGAATTCTTCTTCTCGGTGGGCTGATAGTCCGTTTCTTCTCATATCTGCTCCACCTTCGAGACAGGCAGAGCACAGACACGAAGTCCTCGGGAGGAATTACACTTGACGTTTAAAGGAATGGGAGGAAAAAAGTCCCAACAAGATTTTCACAAAGGATTTCGTGTAGGGGAGGGACCATCTTACTATCCAGCGGAGAAAGTGAACTTAAAGTGCAGCTTTTATTTCAGAACTTTGAATGAATTTGAATGAACTTATGAATCATGGAATTGTGAATAAATCTTTTTCTTTCTGGAAAATTAAAAGACTCGTTCATTCCATGTATTTCAAGGACTTTCATTGAATCTGGACGGTGATTCGTTCCACAGTGCGCACAATAGCGCTGCAGCGCGCTTTATTGCGGCTCTGTCCGTTCCCACATCAGCGACACTTGTCTCAATGTATATGATGTGGTAAACACACGAGCAGGGGGTCTTCAAGATAAATGGATGCCTTTAGATTTGCGTGCACATTCATGCATACTTTTGTACAAATGGACACGTTTTGTGTTTATTCATAGAGTTTTATTCATAGACGTGATTCATGTAGAGCTCATGAGTTGCTTGCGGTTAGTAATATCAAAAATTAGCATCAAACGTTGTAGTTCGTTCAATGAGTTGCGGGAGATTTGAGAAGTTATCTCTTTATTTGAAAGGGTACCAAATAAAACATTTTAAACAAGCGTGCATACGCAAATATTTTCGTAAAATTAAATTGACAGCAGTCTGTTGGGTGGACAGGTGAGGTCCCCTCCCGTCACCCACCAACCACCCCCCCAACACAATATTTTTACCGCAATTTCTTTATACAAACATAGCAAGGAGAATATACAATTCGCCATTCATCATAATTCAATAAAAGATACATGTAAACCACTTGCGCAAATCTCTGCTTTTAGCATACACGTGTATCTATTTGTATACAAATGTAGGCATAAATGTGCACACAAATGTTAGCAGGGATTTTTTTCTTATGGCAAAATGTTACACGCTCTCTCTCTTCATTTGTAAGTCGCTTTGGATAAACGCGTCTGCTACATGAATAAACATACAGATAAATGTAACAGTTCAAGAATAGCGGTCTATGAGCCCTTTCTAAGTCTCGCGAGACTGTAAACGCTAAACTTTACACTTTGGTAGCGTTAAATAAACTCTCGCGAGGGTTTTTTCCAATCAGTAATGCTTTAAAAAAGTTGTAAGCTTGATTCATATTCACATTGTTTTATTTGTTTATACTTATTTGTTGTGGATTATTGAATGGCCTCATTAGTACCAGGATCCTCAGCTTACAGGTGAGATTTTAAATATGTATTGTTCAATGTATAATGATTTTATGGGATGTGTATTTAATTAATCTCCTTATAATAACTGCAGTCGTAAGAACAGGTGTTGTGGTTGGTGGCGGTTGCCACAGATTTACCGGTGAAGTTAAACACGACACAACAAAAAACCGAGCGGCCATACTGGTATATGTCCACTCTATAAAGTCTTTGACAGCCAATATTTTGACCTAAAATCACCCAATGTGCTCCGTATCAGTTGCACAAGGTTAGTATTGAGGACATGTTTGAACGTACCAATATGGCGGCGCCGTGACTTTAACAATATGACGTGATGACGTCATCACTTCGCCAAAACTCCTAAGTATTTATTATGATCCCCTGTCCATAATTGGTATTCAAGCACCGTCTTGCTAATTCGTATCGTTTACCCAACCATTCAATATTAATACAAACTGACAATGAACATTCACATCAGCATGTTTAACAGAACTGTGAGCTTTATGTCAAGTTTGAACAAAGAAAGGTGATCTCACTGCTTTAGACTGTAGCCTCCACCCTTTAGCTTGGAGAATGTGTCATAATGATCTTCACAAGCTTTGTGTTTCACTGCAAAGGTATAATTTTGGGGCTTGTTGCCGTTTTTAATGACAGATAAAACGCAGGACAGGAAAGGATGAGGAAATTGGGATCTGTACGTGACACAAGCTAGAATCACTTTTGGATAAAATCCACATCTCTATCACTGCATGTGATAGCAAGGTTATGGCCCCAGCTAAAGGGTTTGCTATCAGGATCATAATTCAGTGCTGGGTAAACTGTGTGAAAGTGTTTTGGGGGACTTGTTAAGTATTAATACTCTTGTTGACATTTGTCCTGACATTACATTAACGGAGAGGGCAACTTTTGTAGCATCGCTCTGAAAGGAATGACAGTGGACAGATGGGATACACTGGTTGCATAGAGGAGTCTTTGTCTGGGTAATGGGAAGTAACAGGAAGTCATATTTTCATGATTGGGACTGAACAGCTGGGTTTTGTACCATAATATACTGATTTACAGCTCATCAAAAAGTGGTTGTAGAAGACTGATGCTAAATATCTGTACTGTGTGGATTCTGTGGTGTTTGTTAATGTGCAAAGATTTTCATCATAGAATTCATCATTTTCATCATATGTCATGTTGTCAATGACAAACTAAACAAGGTCATCTGAGGTCTGAAAATTGCTTTTTTCCCAGCTGATGCTCTTCAGTAATCAAAACCACAGATGAATCTGCCCCTGAGAAGCTCTGCATTAGTCACGATTGGATTGCAATTCCCAGCTACCAGTGAATGTTCTTAGATTGTTAGCTAACGTTCTCTAAGAGTTCTTTCAAAGTTATCAAAAAATGTTGTTGCAGTATTGTTAGTAGTATTTTATTTAATGTTATATGTCATATATATCAAAACACTATTAGGGGAATGTTATAAGTAGATGAAGGAACATTTTAAAGTTAGTATTAAAAAATGAAAGCAAAAACATTAATACAGAGTCTAAAAACTGGACGTTTTGAACATTTTTAGAAATTTCCTAGAAGTCACATTTTTAAAGTGGTACTTAATGGAAGTGTTCTTACAGCTTAGCTGTTAGCTTGGTTACCTTGCTGTTGTCAGATTAATTCAGATATTTTGACACACTTTCCACTAAAGCTGCACATTTATTCCATTTATATGCAAAAGAAGGAAATTTGCAGACCTAGAAGTTTAAAAGAACAACACGTGAGTGTTGTATTGAATGACTGCTCAGCCAAATCCTCAGAGTTTGGATGAAGGTAATGCAGATTAAAGGGTGAGGTGTTTATTCACGCGTGCCACAGTCATAAACCATTTCAGCAGACTTTCAAGACCCACCTCTCCTTTACTTATTAGAGCTTCCACCCACACAGAGAGCCATTTATAGAGAGACTCTTTCCTACCAGCCCCTCCTTTTCCCTTTTACACTAGCCTAGGGTTCATACTGAAGTTGTCGACTGTAAACATTTAGACGCGTCCAAATAGATTAAAGGTCAAGATGCTATGTCATTATACAGCAAACAGATACAAGCAGAAAAAGCAAACATGGTAAAGATATGCACATTGGTATTGGGAACCATATCCAAGCAATTCATATATACACAAAATGTAAACATTTTATAGACATTTTGTACATATTTGTCATGTTGGTGGTTTGCATGTTAAATTATTACATTTATAAACACTGAAGTTCTACAAGAATCTGTCTCAGGGATCCAAATAAATGTTATTTTAGGCTAGGCTTGAGTTTTTGCAGAACTCAGCACTGCAGACCACATGTATACATCCAGAGGTGGTTTTATTCACAGCAGAATATGTGCTTTAATGTTTGCATGCATACAGGAAGTTATAAGGATGTTCATGTCTTGATGAAAGTAGCCCACCAAGACAAGCTGCTGAAGTGAGATACTTGGACAACCTCTTCTAAGAGACATGACCTCCTGCACCCACCCTGAAGTTGCCAACATACACAAGAGAGGAGCAGAGCACTTCAAGCATGCAAACAGCTAATAGAAAGTAAACAGAAATGGTTCCTAAGCAAACACACTGATTTGGCACAGAAGGCTTTCTGTTCCCAGATTCGCCCAGACTTGGTCTGCAGGCTGGTTGTTCTCAGTCAGTGGCTTGATGGAAAACAAGTTTGCTTCCCGTTTTGGTTGTGAGTTTGGTTAGTCTGTTGCCAGTAATGTTTAAGTTTTGTTATCTTCTGTTTTCAGCCAGAAGGTTCCTGATGAGCTAATGGGTTTTTAGTTGCTCTTTGTGCTAAATCTTAAGTTCAGTAATTGTATACAAAGCCGTCTTAGTCAGGCTCTGGAAACGTGACTTTAGATGTATTCAGGAAACTTCTAGGTCAGTAGCACCCTAAGCACACAAACACACACGCACAGAATTTTCCTCGAGGTCAAAAAGCCATTCAGTCACCAAAGCTTTGCTAATACAGAAAACGAGGCAGAGATTAGAGGGTTTAGTGCATTGATTAGATTGCATCCTTCACACAACTGGCTAATGTGCTTCTTGACTGGCAGAGAATCAAGTCTCTTTACATCTTACAGTAAACTCCTCAATCGTTTTGGCCTTCCTCTTTGTGCTACATCAAAAAAGCAGCACTTATATCCCTTTTTGTGACCTTAAACCTGCCTCACATTTTTCGATCCACTTTACATTTTTCAATCCACACAGAGTGCTGCGTGGCTGATTACGGCTTTATTGCTTTCCTTAACTCTTCCTTTATTTAGCATTTTATATTATTTTTTTTAAATCTGTAACTCATGTGCCAACATGCTTGGTTTTCCCAGTTCCTGCCAAACACACAAACACGTGAAAAAACTTTTTTGTGTAAGAAGATTACTCAGTCTTAACAGCGGCGCAGTAAATGAGGGAAAATTTCAGCCAGGGCGTTAGGACAAATTGTCAATTTTTTAAATTATGACTATTTTGCAGAAAGTTAAAAGGTTGCTATGCCCTTGTTTATAGTTACTGGAGTGGAACAGATTTAAAAGTAGTCACAAATGTAATGTAGCATTTGATTGGTAGGTCTCAGAGGATTGGCGGTGTGATTGGGAGATGAATGATCAACAATGTGTTGTGGAGTTGAGCCATGTAAGCAATTAAAAGCAAACAATAGCCCGTAAACTCAGTTCTTTACTGGAGTTGAAGGCAGCAGAGAAACAGCAAGACAGATGTAATGTGTTCTCCCTTCTTATTGGCTGTCAGAAACCTGGCAGCTGCTTTCTGAAGGAGTTGCGGCAGAACTGGGAGATGTATGAAGAATTACAGTAGTCAAGGCTTTACAGCTTGTGTCGCATTCTTTTGATCTTTAGGAGACAGAATGAGGTTCAGTTTGGAGATAGTTATGAGCAGAAAGAAGCTACCTTAGAAAATACATCTGTGGTGTCCTGTCCCTGCTGTAAGTTCAGATTTGGGATGCTGAGAGACGTGTCAGGTAAAATACAATATGCAATTGACAGGCCATGGTACCCTAGATGCTCTCTCGCTCTCTGTTTCTGTCTCGCTCTCTGTTTCTGTCTCGCTCTCTGTTTCT
>JAZGTK010008420.1:0-18301 GCA_036877625.1 Ambastaia sidthimunki
CATAGTTCCCAGAGGTCATACCCCTGAATGTGGGAGGAACATATTTCACCACCCGGCTGTCCACTCTGAGACGCTATGAGGACACAATGCTGGCTGCCATGTTTAGTGGCCGCCACCACATTCCTCGTGATGCAGAGGGGCGATATTTCATCGACCGAGACGGAGCATATTTTGGGTTAGTGTTTGGATTGTGAATCTGATTATGGTTAGCGCTCACTACCCACATAGAACCAAAAATCAAAAAAGCAAACATTTTGAATAGAATTTAGCTTCTGTATTTATTTTTTTATTTTTTCTTCATCAGTGCTCTATACTGTTTGTTTCTCTGGCTTTAGAGATATTCTGAATTTTTTGCGGGAGGGTGAGCTGCCTCAGAGGGACCGTGTTTGCGCTGTGCACAGAGAAGCTCAGTACTACGCTATTGGGCCTCTTTTGGAAAGTCTGGAAGACACGCAGCCACTTACTGGAGAAAAAGTGCGACAGGCCTTTCTTGATCTCTTGCCCTATTACAAAGGTAAGTTCTCAATTGAAACCTCAGTCACATTTACATCATTTTATCCAAAGTAAACATTTTATCATTATGCATGTTTTCTAAGATTTGAACCCGTGACCTTTCTGTTGCTAACGGCATGCTTTACAAGAGCTACAAAAACACAATTCATTTTAATATTCCAGAAAACTTAGAACGCATTGTGGAGATCGCAAAACTCCGCGCCATGCAGCGAAAGGCTCGCTTTGCGAAGCTGAAGATCTGCGTGTACAAGGAGGAGATGCCCATCACCCCGTATGAAAGACCGCTGTTCAACTCGCTGCGGTTCGAGCGCTCGGAGAGTGAGGCCAAGCTGTTCGAGCACCACTGTGAGGTGGACGTGTCGTTCGGGCCCTGGGAGGCCGTGGCGGATGTTTATGACCTTCTTCATTGCATAGTGAGCGACCTGGCAGACCGCGGTATCACTGCTGACCAGCAGTGCATCGGTGTTTGTGACAAACACCTGATTAATCACTACTACTGCAAAAGGCCCATTTACGAGTTTAAAATCACCTGGTGGTGAAAGGCAAGTGTTTTAGGAGGTCTTGCCTCTTTTGCCAAGAACTGAGATGCACAGGATGCGAGTGAATGATGTTGCTGCTGTCTACAGTTACATGAACCAGCAGGGATCTGGAATCCTAATCCAATGAGCAGAAAGAATGACAAGCTTTCGACGGAGACGGCAGTTGTTGGCTGTTAATTTTACAGTTTTTTTTATAGCCATGGTTCGCCATGGTTAGCAACCCGAAATGTACTTTTATTTTGGCAGCTGTATTGATCCCTTAGTTTTTGTAAGTAATTTAGCTTCGTTTATTTAAAATGGATCCTACTCGGAATTGTTTTGTCCAGTTATAGTTTAAACTGGTTTTCTGGAATTCTCCTTAGAGGAATTTAAATGATGTGAAACAGTTTGCGTTTTGTACTAAATATGACATCTCTGCAATGGAAGTTTCTGTGTTTTAGCAATGAATGTATTAACGGTTTGATCAAAGAATCAATCAACTGGACTCAAATTACAGATGTGTTGTTGCCTGTGTTGTGTTGTTCATGAAGGAATTTTTTCTCTTACAGTATTTTAAAGTGATTTTTCTTCATTTGTTTTACTTGACTACAATACGTAGATCTTATATTGGAAATAGACAGCACTGTAGATTTCCAACAGATAGGATGTCCAAAAATAAAAAAGGCTCATCTGACATTTATAGCCACACAAAATTTTACATAAAGGGTTCTAAAATTAACCATGCATAACTTTTAATATCACAGATATTTGATTAATGTAACTAATTAAATATTTCGAAGGAGAGTACAAAGCAGATTACCAAATATTTTCCTTTTTAGGGTAAGATCATGTACTAGATATTTAATGTACTAAACATAAATTTAAAGAAGTATGTTTAAACTTAAGAGACTGTTAGCCACCTTATTGTATATTAGTTTTTTTACACTTTTCTGCAGCCAATAGCATTTGTTAATGCTTTTTATAGCCATAGCCCTTAGCAACAGCAAATGTATTAGCATTATTCTATTTATTAAAATGCTTGAAACCTCTCTGTTATACAGTAAGTTTGCTGTGAGAGCTGTGAAGGCCACATGAGGTTGCATGAGCTCTCTGTAATTGTTTTGGTAGAATATCCAAATCCATTAAATGCATTTGATAATCCTAACTGGGGTTTACTGTCAGTCTTACCCAGTGTACTTTATGTTGCTGATATCTAAGCTGATATTTTTCTGTACTCTTTGTATTGCATTATTGTACTTGCGATATTGTGCTGATAATAAACCATGTATTTTGCAATTTATTGAAATTATTTTATTTATTTTTAAAAAAAGAACACAGCATTAGAAAACAATTTAAACATATGTATTAGATTAACTGCCAGACCGACCACACACAAAACCCTGCCCACAGAGCAGTCGCGCAGATATGACGTCATTGTGATCACAGAGGACAGCGGTGACAAGGTATGACCGGTGACCTGTCACTGTCCTGTACATTAGACAAAAATGTAGTGTTTGTTTATTACATCTTTAGACATATGTGCTGCATGATTATACTAAAATTGTCCACTTTTGGCTGTGGGTGTGTTGTGTTTGTTTTTAGCCACTTAGCTGTTTGGCTAGCTTGACGTGTTTGCCTGCGGTGGTTTAAATGACGTTTCGTATTTTTCCAGTGGACAATTAGTTTTCAGGTCCCTTAATAACCAACCAATACTATTGTAAGAGTTAAGTTATGATTATGGTTAATGCGGTAAAATTGGTAATGACCTACCGTCATTGAATTATGTCTAATGTGTTACTTTTCATTCCATTGATGTCGCCAGTTCTGCGCTGATCAGTTGTTAATAGATTAAATACATGTTATAGACGAGATCACAAAGTTTATACTGTGCATATTATTGTTATAAAGATAGTTCTGTTACATTTATATGTTGCATAATTGGTTGTACTGTTAGACATTGTTTCTTGAGACGGTATATTTTAAAGGTGAAAGCAAATTTTTCGTGCATGATATAATATGACTCCTGTTGCAGACAGCAAAATATGTCAATGTCAGTCGTGTCCCTTGACTTTACCCAGACAAAAGGAAACAATGAGTCAGCGCACTGAAAGACGGGGAATCCATGTGGACCAATCAGAACTGCTGTGCAAGAAGGGATGCGGTTACTATGGAAACGCTGCCTGGCAGGGCCTGTGCTCCAAGTGCTGGAGAGAGGAGTACCAGAAAGCCCGGCAGAGGCAGATCCAGGAGGACTGGGCCCTGGCTGAGAAGTAAGTTTGGTTGCTTATAACAGTTGTGGAAAGGCTGTTATATTCAGCATTAATCACTTAATATAAAGACAGATCACATAATAAGAATAATATGGAATATATCATAAGTGATCTATTCTAACGAAAGCGAGTGTTGTCTGTCGCAGGCTGCAGAGGGAAGAGGAGGCGGCTTATGTCAGCATTCACGGCTCCTCTCAAACCCAGCCTCCGCAGTCCCACTCTCAGCACTCTCTCGCCACCTTCTCCAAGTTTGAGGAGAAGAAAACCAACGAGAAGACACGCAAGGTCACCACTGTGAAGAAGTTCTTCAGTCCTTCTTCCCGTACAGCGCCTAAGAAAGGTATGAAGTGGGTGGAACTGGAGTTGAGGACCTGAATGTGATTGGTGGTGTTTTTCAGTAGTGGGTGTGGTTTGTGCAGTGGGTGTGCTCTGATTGGTTTGTTTCCAAAACTGATTGGTTTGTTTTTTTTGTTTTGTTTGCCTTGTATAAATATAATACCCTCATAATTAAGTTTGGGTTGTTTGTTGGGCACCTGAAGACCCCTGGCAAAACTGTTGAACTAAACTGACTTGTACTACAGGGGAGGTCCATAGACACCCCCCAGTCGTTGTCAGTGCACTGAACTGAGCTCATTAGAAGTAAATCTGATGTTTAATTAAGTCTGATGTTAAGCGAAGTTTAATAGTGCGTCAACGCTGTAGATGTTGCAGAGGTCAGAGCCCAAAGTAAAAAAAAATCACATATTTCTGCCTTCTTCTGGATTCCTCACGAGAAATCATGCTTATTCATATGCAAATGATTTCCCCACAATCAGAGTCCCAGTTTTTTCTCTGTGTCATTAGATGCTTTCTTTGATGAAGTCTTTAATTTCTGCCTGTATCCGGTACAGCAGTTTGGGATTAATGCAAATTTAACATTATTTTAGCAGATCTGATTGGTGATTAAAGGCTTCATTATTGAAACATGAAGTGATATTGATCCATGCATGATTTGATTCATGTTTATTTATATATCCATTGCGATCAGTCCCATTATTTATCTATTGTGTTGTGAGATCATTTCTCAAAGTTCATCTAATCTTCATCTTTTAGTTTGCTTTTCATCTTCATTTCGTTTACATCTCATCTCCACTCCACCTCTCCGTCTTCTCCATTACTCTCCATTTTTTCCTTCTTTCATTCTCTTCTGAACTCCTTTGGCACCACATTTTTTGTCGTTCTCCATATTTCACCCCCCACTCCCCATTTCTGTCTCGCTCATTCTGGGTGTTTTAGTCCCCCCTGAAAAAGAAACCGTGACACAAGAAAAAGAGGAAAAGTTGCAGGGCAGGAGACAGAGCCATGGAGAAACCCTCCTGAGGGATCTCAAGGGCATTTTTACCCACCCCTGGGAGATGGGCTCATCCACTGAAGGTAACGGATAGAGCCTGAAGGATCTGGGGTGTGAAAAAGGAAAGTGGGTGGAGATTGCAGTGTTTGTCTTTTCTGAGGTAGACCACAGTTTCTGTGAATTTGCTGTTCTATATTAATGAGGTCAAGTACAATAAAAACATCTGTTTTAAAGGAATAGTTCACCTAAATATGAACATTCTGTCACTATTTACTTACTTTCATGTCATTTCAAACTTGTATGACTTTAATTCTTCCATGGAATACACAAGGTGATTCTTTTTTTAGAGAATATCAAGTGACTTCAGGAAACTTAATAAATAAACAGAAGTCTTATTCACTTGTATTGTTTGGAAAAGTTATTTTGGGTAAACTGTTCTTTTAAGTTTTTCACAAAGCACCACAAATAACTCTCCAAAATGTTTCACTATGTGCAGTTTCATTTACACATGTTATGTTTGCCTGGAAGCCCCCTTATGAGCTTTATGACAAACCGCCATTCTAAATTGTGTGTGTATTTGTTCATTTCTCTGCTAGTTGTGTGTACTGATTTAGTTCACCCTGTCATTTTTGTTCTCGTGCACTGTTTCATTGTCATGCATCCTCCTCTTTTCATGTCAATCTGATGGCAGCTCTGGTTTGGAGGCTGAGAGGTGGGTATGAGTGTCACATCACTGTAGCCCTACAGCACAGATCACAGCAAACAAATCAAACTGTCTGTTCAGACCTCAGAATGCATTCAGTTCATGTTCAGTGCTCAGGAATACACATTCTGTACTTGTCACTCTGTATCAAAAGCAAATGCTGAGTTCAGTGCAAACAAGGGTTAAGTACTGTAGTACTTATAGTACCGGTATATAGCACGACCCTAGTTTAGACAATGCTAAATATCTGTAACTTTGTCAGTGTAGTTAGTCATTAAGGTGGATACTTTGTTACTGTCTTTGACTTTGATCTAATGTCAAAGGTGTTGGCATGGCAACAGATCAGCATTTCAGCATTCCAACCATCTGGGAAGATTCTGTGTCTATCTGGACTTGTATTGAACAATCAGATGTTGTTAACATATCTTGTGTTGTCTTTGTCACATTAACAGTTTATGTGGTTTATATAGTCGACTTGAGGCATCTTGTCCTGTTTATTGTGATTAGCAGAATGTTGCCTAATGTTCAGTTTTTACAATTGTTTTAAAATGTTTAATCAGTCTTTAAACAATGGGCTGAAATTCACACAAGTCTTCATGAACTTTGTCTTTATGAATTTCAAACCCAAAGCACTTTAATATGTCTGTCTGTTTGTTCTTTATATTGTTTGTTTGTAAACATGCTTTATGTTCATACGTGTGTTCCTTAGAGAGCCACGAGGGAAAGACACCGAGTCCCTCTATCACCCGACAGTCCAGCATCGAGACCGACCGCGTGTCACGAGACTTTGTGGACTTCCTGAAGACTCTGCAGAAGCCCGGCAGAGAGATCCACAAGCAGAGCCGTCTTTTCATAGACAGCATGGGAAATAAAAAGGTGTGGTTTTAATGTGTGTTGTTCCAGTGTCAACACTGTTTATCAAGAGATATAATAAGTCACATACTTTTACTTTAAATGATTACTGGGTAATTTAATAGATAATGTGTGCTTGTATTTATGAACTGTGAATCTCAGGACTGGCATTCTTATCCAGGGCCTGATTTCTCTGGCATCTTCTCTGTGATCTGTGTGTGCCCTGTAACAAACATTAAACTTATATGTTGACTTCCTTTAAAGACATAGCTTGTGTATTTCTCATACAAATTCATGCTTTTAATAGTTATGCCCCCCTCAATTTTGCATTTGCATTATGTTTGCCTACAGTTTAATACTAACAAGTATTTATTTTCAAATTCTTGTGTGTGTATACATATTTGCAGGATCTCAATGTGGAGGAACTGTCTGAGTGTGTGCAGGACTTCTACCAAAACATGTCTGACAGACTCATGAATCATTTTAAAGGTAGGATTTATCCATCACACAACCCATAACACATCCCTGGAATTCTGTTGGCTGACTGCAGCACTATCCACAAAATGAAACCAGTCATCCATGTGGCACGTTTAATCTTTTTGGAGCATGAAATATTAGTTTTGTAGAGCATGACAAACACTATCTTGCAGTGTTAGACTAAAGTTGATTGAAGACTTTTAAAAGGTTTGCAATATAAATGGCAAAACTAAAATAATACTGTATGATTGGCCAGTGAATCATCAGGGTTGTAACTGGCAGTGTCATTAGAGGTCATCAGAGACATTTTGAGTGTGATCAGCTACAGTGTCTGCTAGCCATCTAGCATCTATCAAGAAACGTTGTTGTCCCAGCATGGTGACATGAATAGTTATGTAACAAACTAGAGATAAACATCAAAAATTCCATGTTAGTTTGTCAGACAAAAGTATGCAGGTACATTAAAAATTTTATCAGGTTTTCAGATGATTTTGATTGTATATCTTCTGAGGATGTTGTCCACTTTAGATTGCTGTGATTAGATTAGATCTCCAGCACCCTTTGACCACATTAGTAATACTTTCTAATACAGACATCAATGAATGTCCCATAATGCATTTAATTGTGTTGACATAGGTTTTGAATCATTGTAGTCATATAATTCTGTGTCTTTCTTGACATATCTTGTTCAAAATGTGCAAAAGATACAGTTTGAGATACAGCCCTGTGTGTGTCTCTTCCCCCAGGCTCCTCTGAGAAGGTGGACAGGGTGATGGACCAGGTGGAAAAATACATCATGACTCGACTCTACAAAAGCGTCTTCTGTCCAGAGACTACAGATGATGAGAAGAAAGATCTGGCCACCCAGCACAGGATTCGGTCAGCCCCTTTTAGCTCCTTAGGCCTGTTAACTTCTGTTTTCATACATAATAGTCTGATCTGATAAGAATGCACATATTTGATATGATCTCACTTTTTTTTTTAGGTCTTTTACATCACAGTGTAGATATTGCAAGGATTTCAGTAACTGAATGATCTTCATACTTTAAGTCAATGTTCAAGTCAATGATTATATTATATTTTTTGGTGTTGCTAGAGAACCACAAATGACACGCTTTTACTTTGAGTCTTGATAGGCTTCTTGAATGGTGTTGGTTTTGCAGGGCATTACACTGGGTAACCATTCAGATGCTGTGTGTTCCTGTGGATGAGGAGATCCCAGAGGTGTCTGATAGTGTAGTCAAAGCTATTACAGGTGGGTCTGCAAAGCTTCTCCATGCCATGATATTACTTTGTCATTCAGCTGCTGTTTTGGAGTCTTTTCATCAGGGTGCATAATGTGAGATAATGTGAGCATAGTAGATTTATCTTTTATACCATAGATATCATTGAGATGGACTCCAAGCGTGTGCCAAAGGATAAACTGGCCTGCATCACCAGTTGCAGTAAGCATATCTTCACCGCCATCAGGGTCACCAAGAATGAACCAGCCTCAGCAGATGACTTCCTGCCCACCCTCATCTATATTGTGTTGAAGGCCAATCCGCCCCGATTGCAGTCCAACATCCAGTACATCACACGCTTCTGCAACCCCTCGAGACTCATGAAAGGAGAGGATGGATACTTCTTCACCAACCTGGTGGGTCCACACATCATTTTAGTAGCCAAGTATTGGGACACGCATACCAGACACTTAAGTTTATGAATTTCTGAACATTAGAACCTAGAGGCATCTGAAAACTGATGCTGGCTCTTTGAACCAACTGGTCCCAAAGTCATTTTTAGTGGATGTCAGGTCTGCTCTGTAAAAACCACAGGTGTCGTTCATTACATTAAATGTTCCAGTTTGTTGTTCACCTTGTTTTCTCCTCTCATCTTCTTCTCAATCTTCTGCTCCCTGCAGTGCTGTGCTGTAGCCTTCATAGAGAAACTTGACGCCCAGTCATTGAATCTTAGCCCGGAGGACTTTGAGCGCTACATGTCCGGTCAGGCTTCCCCTCGAAGGCAGGACGATCCTTCAGGCTGGCCTCAAACCGGCTCCTCAGACATCAGCCCGGCGCTTAGCCAGATCCATCAAAATCTCAGCATCCTGTCCAGCCTTGAAAAAAGACAGCAGCAGGTCATTGAGGATGCCCACAGCCTGCAGACAGAACTGGCAGAATGGCAGGACAGTGTGGCCCGTGAGGTGCAGGACATCCTGGAAAGATTCCCGCTGGAGATCAAACCTCGAGCGTCTGCGATAGATGCCGAAAACGTAGAGAACGACAGGTTACCTCCCCCCCTGCAACCTCAAGTGTTTGCTGGTTAGCAGGCTAAACTAGTCTTTGATGACCAGCAAATGCTATATGCTTACCTCACTGTTTAGAAGTGAATAATTCAATGTCCAGAAATGGATATACCAAGACGGGTAAAACCAGTTTTAAATGAAATGGCTGCTTCTGTCAGAACGCTCTGCTTTACTTCCTGTTTTGGGGATTAGATGGACGTTAGCATTCCGTTTGAAATCACCATCTGTTTTTTAAAGACTTTTAGGGCTTCATTTGTGCTTCTGATTCTTAAAGGAACAGGCAGAGTTTTTGAGAATAAAGCTTTTGTAGCCTAGCAAAGGTCAAACTTAGGTAAACATTAAAATACATTAGCTATTTTAAATCACTGCATCAAAGTAGCTGCTAATATGTCCTTTTAATAATATGGCAGTTTTATTGTGCTCAATATACACAACATATTAGCTCTTTCATTGTAAATAAGTCATTGTTACTGAAGGGTGATATTTCCGTCCTCCTGGGAGGTTGTGATTTTTTTCATGGGTGTATAAAATGTTGCTACTTACACTGAATATTTGGAAATTAAATTAAACCCAATGCAAAATTTTAGTCAGCTTTTAGGGTCATTTGGGTCAAAGTTATGCTTGTCTTTATGTATGACACATTTTAAAGTTGGTGATTCTTAAATGCTAGGTCACATCATCAGCTGATCAACTAAAATGCTGTGCAGACTTTTCAACAGTAAACACTATTTCATATGTATTTGTTTGTTTACAAAACCAAATGCATTATTGGTGTAGATATACACCTAAACATTTTGTTCACATCTATGTAAAATACTGTAATAATAACCACAGATTGTACATACATACTTCAACCAAGATGAAAAGGGTATTAATATGTCTTGCATTTGATGTAAACTGTACTGATAACAGTTTCAATGTGATTCATATTTTATTTTAACGTCCCAGCTGTAACTGTAACAGGTACGTAGCACAACAATATATTTGTGTGGAAATAATCAGTATCATTCAGTTTTGATGCTTTATGACTGTGATGTTTTAATTAAATTATTTATGATGTAAATATAACAAACTTGAGGTGTGGTATTTTGTTGTCAGTGTTTTTTTGTATCAGAAACAGATAATCTTTCATGCTAACACCAAAATACTTTATTTGTGCTTATGCAGTCAGTGCTGATTATCAAAGAGTTATCTTCACCATATTTTAAACTCTACATCAAAAGCTGAAGTTGTCAACCAATAATTATACTTTAAAGCATACAGTACAAAAGAGTCTTGCAGCGTATTGGTGTTTGCGGAAATTAAAGATGTTGAGAATATGATTTGCAGATGTCTGTCTGCAACCTCAAATATCTCAAAAATGAGTTGTATTGTGTCTCATTGGGCATAACCTGAATTTAACTGTTTAATTTGCACATGCTCATAGGGGACTTTGAAAATGGCTCATTTAATGAGCCATCATATCCAAAACAGATCTGCAGCCCCACCAAACTAGAGTCTCGTACGATGCTTTCACTGTACCTGCCGGTCTAATGATGTTCTCAGTTTAGAATGTAGGTCACTTTCTCTCCAGAGAGTTCAGCCACCCCACAAGTGACACACGCATAACATTATTCAGTCCATAAAAGAATTCATTTCTTGTTGAATTAGTTTGGGTATTGATATAACATATTATATGCTGTATGATTATTATTGATTATAAACTTCCTACCCGTTTATTAGTTTATTTAGTTTGTTTTCTTGCTGCTTACCCATATGTTACCAATATGTACCCTGAAAAATGTGTGTGTGGATATAAATTGTACAAAATTTATAACTCCCTTAAATAATCAGATTAGTTATTTAATCACTAGTTGGGGAAAAAAGAAAATATTGGAAACAACAAATATTATTTGCCTTTTTAAATCAAATTAACACCGAATAGTTATGAATTATATATTTGATGTTGGCGCTTTCAAGTGGGCGTGTACAGCCGCTAAACGCACCGCCTTTGCGACAATGGTTGTTTGTGATTGGCTAATACAATTGCAAACGTCCACCAACAACAAAGGCGATTGGTGGAAACGGTTTCCCATGGTGACTGACACGGTTTCCCATGGTGACTGACATTGGCATTCAGGCGCTACATTCGCTGCTGGCTATAAACAAGCAATCTGGTTCTGCATTAACTGTTTATGAAACACTAAGTTTCGCGTTTGATGTAGAAACTCAGGACCACGAGCTCAGTTTATCGAGGGCAGTTTTGCAAGGTAAATGCATTATTTTAATAGTTTAGATTAATGGTGTATTTATGAAACCCTCCTAGCTAACCTGCTAATGTGCTAACCAGTGCTGTATCACCTGAGAGTGCCTGCGGGCTTTTGTGTTTTAGTTGTCTTTTCATTTTAATGGTCTGTCTGGTCTGTTTTTTAACCTGTCTGCTTGGTATTAGGTTAAATGCTAACCAGAGTCAAACACTAGCCCCCTTTTGCTAAATGTGTGTGCAAATATTTGTCACTGTTGCCCTTTTTAAAGATGACAACGTTTGCCGTCACACAGGTTGTTATATTGAACATTCGTGCTTTTTATTTTTATATTCATACGGTCAACTGCCTGTAAACACAAGCCCATGCATTGCTTTTATTTGATGCCGTTATGTGCCGTATAAAATCACAATGGCCTCCAACTGAGGTTGGCAGATGTATCCTGCAGTGTTTCGAAGTTTATTTAATATACTTTTATGTATTTATGTTATTTAAATGTATTGGTTAAAATGGTTTAAATGGTTTTATTTATTAATGTTTCGACAATCTGCAATTACATACAGTAACGTTTATGCAAATTAATGCCTTATGTCACTTTTCACTCTTAATGCTCAGACATGTACATGAATCTACAAATTAAAAAAATACTAAACTTTGTTTTCAAGATAAACCAGAGTTATTTTATATGGCCAGGCAGGCTGTTTGTGTAAGATTCAGTTTTATCTTCCATTAGTAAAATGTAAACGTGTGTAATGTCTGTTTTTTCTGCAGTGAAGTCTTACACCAGGATTCTCTTATCAGATATATTTGTCTCTTAGAGGTAAAACTGGCTGAGATGGATGAACAGAGTGTTGAGGTATGTTACCATTGTACTGCAGGTGTAAAGTTTATGCTGTGTGTGGATTTGAAAGTGTTATTAGTAGGTGAAGCTGTAGAATCCTTAAGACATAATGTAAATATTATACTGTATGATTCTAGTCTCTATCAAATGTCTGTCTAGCTTCTAGTATCTGTGCTAGTCAGTAATCTGGTATTTGATAGAAACATATTGTAAATGAAAATGTTTCACATTCTGTTTATTTCTTTGTGTAATATTTAAGTTAATTAAAATAAGACTTTTGGGTTTTAAAATTTGACATAAGATGAACTTTATAGGTTTTTGTGAGAGCAGTGTGGGTTTTATGTTATATTTTTGTTTGTTTTATAATTGTGCTTGTGTTGGTTTTGTATTGAGCTTTAATTGTCTGTCGGCACACTGGTTGGAAGTCATGCATATATTAACTAAAGAAAAGCTTGAAGCCTGTTGTATTCACTTAGATTAATCAGTGTTGTTTTATAGAAAAATCTCATGTTTTTCTCTCTTTATCTCTTTCGTCTGTCTTCAGAGTATAGCGGAAGTTTTCCGCTGTTTCATTTGCATGGAAAAGCTGCGGGATGCTCGTCTGTGTCCTCACTGTTCCAAACTGTGTTGCTTCAGTTGCATACGGGTGAACACACACACACACACACACACACACACACGCTAACACAAGCAGCAGGCTGCTCACAGTATTACACAAGACCTGTGAAATTACACAGCTTGACAGGACACAAATTTGTATGCAGGGGATTTTGGATTGTTGGGGTGGAAACAGCTTGTTAAGATCTTGATTTGTCACAGCAAAATTTATATTAGATGAGAGAGACATTGAATTAGAAGTCTGACACCAGCACCTACATCATACCCAGCAACTGGTGCACAGTATAATATAGCTTCAGAACAACACATCATGTTGATGATTTTAGCAGCTTGACATTAAAATTCTACAAACACACTTCAGTTTGTTTTAGTATTTCTTAAACTCCAGATGTCATATTTTCAGACTTCAATATTTCAAACTGCTTTGCACACTAATGTTTCATACCCTCCGGATACAGCCCAGTTCAGAACACAGAATGTGCTGGACTGAATCCGATTAATTAAACTTTTAAAACCCATTTGAATAATTGACCACTTCAAAATACTGGATGAGCCAAACTAGCATTTGTCAATTAGCAAATGTAGTAAATAATAGCTTTCTTTTGTTTTTGTCCCTGGCAGCGATGGCTAACAGAGCAGAGAGCACAATGCCCCCACTGTCGGTAAGAGCCCTGAAGACTTTATCTGAAGTTAAACTTTAAACATATTCTATGTGAAACTCCAGAGGATTAAGTATTGATTTTTCTATTGTTAGTGCTCACAGAATGAGTTCATTTCACTGAGGCATCGATAAGTTACATTACAGAGATCTCATCCAGAAAAGCTTTAGACTGCTGGACCAGAGCCAGCGGTGAATTTATTGTCCTGCAAGAAACACACTTACATAATTGCCAAAGCAATTTAAAGTGTGTGTACAAACTAAAGCTCTGCAGTTTAACCTCAGGAACTTAGAAAGCATGTAATGTTTGCTGGTATTGGAACAGAATACCACTTATCTTGAGTAGCTTTAAAAACAGATCAACAAACGGTGCTTTAAGTCTTTTAATTTTGCAAAATTGCTGTGAAGATTTGCAGAAAGTTTCAAAATGTCAAAAAAAACCATTGTAGTAGTTATTCTCAATGTTTCAATCTCTTCCTTTCTTTTCTTAAAGGTATAAAAAACTACATGTCATGCGTGTGACAGAAAAGTTAATTTCTGGGTTAACTGTACCTTTAAGCTTCTGCATCCTCATATAGACATACATTTCACTGTTATATTGAGCAGTCCACACAAAATTAAAATGCATAGCATGGCCTAGTGTTTAGCACAAATGCTTCCAGCAGGAGCACTGGTGGACAATTGGAGTCCAACAAATCCAGTATTTCCCAATCCTATTCCTCCTGGCTCTGCCTGTCATTTCTCTTTTTTTTCTTGCTGTCAGTGGCAAAAACCTATTTTGTATTGTTGGCTAATGGAGACTCTCCCATGTTAAATTCAGATCTCCTCTTCAGCTGAGGGAACTGGTGAACTGTCGCTGGGCAGAGGAAGTGACACAACAACTGGACACTCTTCAACTGTGCAACCTCACAAAACATGAGGAGAACGACAAAGACAAGTGAGCAAAACTCTCAATCGCACTGGAATACTGTTGTTTCTAAGTATATACTTAAAAGAAACTATCACAGCGTGGAGTTAATTTCGTGACATAACTGCAAACTGACCGTCAGTGAATCATTGTCTCGCCTCAACAGGTGCGAGAACCATCACGAGAAGTTAAGTGTGTTCTGCTGGACCTGTAAGAAGTGTATCTGTCACCAGTGTGCGCTGTGGGGCGGCATGGTACACACCTCGGTCTCCTAAATCAATTAGTCATGCTCCTCCTCGCGTCTGAATGTTATGAGATGTTGTCACACATAGGAGCGAATTACCAATTAATAATACAATCAGAATGCATTTGAGACTTCCTGATAAACCTCAATAATGCATGAGGACTTGTGTATTTGCCCTCGTCTTTCCGCAGCATGGAGGCCACACGTTCAAACCTCTGGCTGAGATCTACGAGCAGCATGTGACAAAGGTGAATGAGGAGGTGGCTAAGCTACGGCGCCGGCTAATGGAGCTCATTAGTCTGGTTCAAGAAGTGGTAAGTGAACCCTGCTTCTAATTTACACCCACATGGAGACATTTTTTCAGTCGACGATTTATAACCGCTGATACTGTACCGGCCAGAAAGCCCTTTAGGTGGGGCTGCAAATGATAAATCAAATATTATTTAATTACATATATTTCTGATTTTGTAAGTGCTTTTAAGGGCATTTTGCATAATGTCTCCACAGGGCAATGAGGAACCCACACAAATCTATTTTTGTGTGTAATAGACTTTTGAATTATAAGTTATTGTCCACTAGAGGGCAGCATAACCTATCATAATAAAAATAATATTAATGTACACTGGGATTGAGAAGGAATGTTTTAACGCTTTTATAGTACATGATGTTATTGTTTAAAAACTTTAAGAGAATTTAGATTTGATATGGTCCCTTTAAGCTTTTCAAAAGGATTTGGAAACTTTGACTTAGGGGATTAAACAACATCAAAAATGTTAAATGTTACACTTGTTTTATTAATATGTATGTTGTATGGATTTCAGGAGAAGAATGTGGAGGCAGTGCGCGGAGCGAAAGATGAGAGGGTGAGGGAAATCCGGAACGCCGTGGAAATGATGATCGCACGACTCGACAATCAACTCAAGAACAAACTCATCACGCTCATGGGTATCACGGTGTTTTTCTTCTGACGCGGTCCCCGCGTGAGCTGATGTTTCAGGTAACATCTGTCTAAAGTATATCTGCTGTTTCCACAGGACAGAAGACGTCTCTGACTCAGGAGACAGAGCTCCTGGAGTCTCTGCTGCAGGAAGTGGAACATCAGGTGTGTGACCTCAATGTGAGCCAGTAAAATAAAGCTGGCCTAGATGTTTTGATCTGTGACACGAGCGTGTTTGCGCCCCACAGCTGAGGTCGTGCAGTAAGAGCGAGCTGATCTCCAAGAGTCCAGAGATTCTGCTCATGTTCCAGCAGGTTCACAGGAAACCAATGCAGTCTTTTGTCACCACACCCGTCCCACCAGACTTCACCAGGTGCACCTGCTAATCTGACTGAACTTTTGCACTCATTCCGACTGTGAATATGATGAATAAACATGCTCACATTGCTTATTCAGTGTTTTTCCTTCTTAAAAAGTGCCCTTCTGGTTTGCTTCCTGAGGGTGTTATGGCACTACTTTCTCTGAAGCTGCTGAAGCTGATTTGAAGTGATTGGTCTTGGAAAACCTTGAAGATACTCTGAAATATTAAAATATGTGATTTTCAGGGCTTGAAAGTCATAGAAATGTCAAATATGAAGTTCAGGTCTTAAAAAAATATTTAGATATTATCTTTTAGATATTGCCTGTGTAAAGTAAAACCTGGTCAAATTTCTTAGTAATTTGTGAGGAATAAAGTTTCCTTTGATTCGGTTCATTTTAGTGAAATTCTCAAACTAGTTGACAAATTGATTTGAATGATTTACTACAGAATCTGTGTGAATTAGAATGATGTTTTGAAAATGAATTTGTTTAAATAATGATGTGTTCAAAATTCTAAATGCAAAATATAATCTCTCCTCAGTGAACTGGTTCCTGCCTATGACTCAAGCACTTTTGTTTTGGCAAACTTCAGGTAAAGATTCCTCCATTTTTCATTAATTTACTATTTGAAGGCTGCATTAGTTGTATTGTAATAATTGAATTGGTGTTATCTTAATGTCTTCAGTACTCTGCGGCAGAGAGCGGACCCCGTTTACAGCCCACCTCTCCAGATATCAGGTCTGTGCTGGAGGTTGAAGGTTTACCCGGTACGTTTGTCATTTTTAATACTGCGTCGTAATACAGTTTTGCATTAATGCACAAATAAACTATAACATACACGTTTATGTTCTGTTAAATAAATTCTGTTGTTATAACTTTCCAGTTGTCTTTGTAATCTCATGGAATGATTTGTTTTGTTTCAGGATGGTAACGGTGTCGTGCGGGGAAACTATCTTTCTGTCTTTCTGGAGCTGTCGGCAGGGCTTCCCGAGACATCCAAGTAAGACATTTTGAGCAGCAACTTAAAAGGACAGCAGCAAAAAATAACATCACTTCCTGTTTTTCGTGAAACTAATCACAGTTCACAGGAAGTGTATCTCACTGACAGTGTTTCTTTAGGTATGAATACAGGGTGGAGATGGTCCACCAGGCCTCCAGTGACCCCACCAAAAACATCATCCGGGAGTTTGCGTCAGACTTCGAGGTGGGGGAGTGCTGGGGATATAACAGGTTCTTCAGGCTGGATCTTCTGGCCAGTGAGGGATACCTCAATATGCAGACAGACACTCTTGTGCTGAGGTTTGTGGTTCACACTTTTTTATACAACTCAAGTAGCTTTAATTATTTTATGATCCTTTATTGTTTTAAAAAGCTTTCAGAATAATTTTTTACATATAAGAATAAAAAAAAATATTTTTAATTACTTTTTGTTTTTTTCTTCACAGGTATCAGGTCCGATCACCCACCTTTTTTCAGAAGTGTAGGGATCAGTACTGGTACATAACTCAGCTGGAGTCGGCACAGTCCAGCTATATTCAACAGATCAACAACCTTAAAGAGGTCTGTGGTTAACAACCTCCATACCGAGTTTTGGAACGTTTAACCCTGTAACTGCTGGATTGAATCTGTGTTGTTTCTATGCATTACGGACTTTATGTCTTCAGACTTAAGAAACAGTGTTTCTGGAATGTGTTATATGATCCGTGTTCAGAGACTGGCTATCGAGTTGTTCCGTCGGCAGAAGTCTCGGAGTTCCTCTCCCCCGGATCGGCGTCACTGCCCCACAGCTTCTTCAGGGAGAGACTCGCGTCAGGGGAAGACCTTCGTACCGGAGGAGGGGAGCCAAGCAGCCTCCATAGAGACGAAAGAAGATGAGGATGAAAAGACCCACCATGATGACTCTAATGTAAGGAAAGCAGAACGAGCAGCGTTCATAAATTCTGAGCGTTTTGATTAACTTATCAATTAATTGTTAATTAATTATCATTTTTCTGAAGTAGAAATTTCTTCAATACCGTAAAATATTAGACTTTATTACATCGTAGGCATGAATTTGAGGTTGTTAACCATTTCTGATACAAAGACCCTCCCACACACCCTCCCACACACACATTTCAGCAAATTCTGGGCTTCATCCAATGTCAGAATGCTTGGTTTAATTACTAACTTACTAACACTACATATTAACTTTTATTAATAACTGTAGAAATTGCTATACACCAGAAATTTCTAAATATTTAAGAAGGAAAATAAAGAAAGAAAGTCTTGTGCTTTGGGTGTGTAGTGATCATACCAGCCTACCAGCTACATGTCAGTGTGATGTTACAGTGACTGTTCATCAGTTTGACGGCTGTTGATGTAACATCAGGAGCTGTCTGATGGAGATCTGGAGGTGGACTGTCTGACTGGAGATGAAGATGTCAATCCTCTGGACGGCAGCAGCACCTCCGGCAGCTCCACGGCCACCAGTAACACAGAGGAGAACGACATCGATGAGGAGACCATGTGAGTACACCACGAGAAAATAAAGAGACTTCACAGTG
>JAZGTK010008421.1:0-18300 GCA_036877625.1 Ambastaia sidthimunki
GTTTAAATGTTACTCTTATTTCTAATTAAAGTTTAGTAACAATGGACCTGAAATCCTTTACAGCTACTACTTAACCATAATAATTTGTTCAGTCATTAAAAATAGAAAACCTTTTGGCATGATGCCCAGAGATCTGCTGAGTGATCTTTAATGGAATAAAGCATGAGCTGGGATTGCTCAGTGACTGCAGCTGTGGGTGAAATGTTATGGCTCTGCTCTCCATATAAGGGATTTTTAGTGGTACAGGGCCTGTGTGATCGCTGCTCAAACGAAAAGACACACAAAGCTTCCCACGTGTCCGACAAATGAATTGTATTGTTCATAATACTTTTGATACTTTTTTACTATTTTAATATTCATGTATTGAAATAGGAAATTCTTACATGAAGTTTATTTCAGTTCATGCAGCTGGAAAGGGTAACAGAGGGAGAATCTTGAAATATGTATGTTTTTTTTTTTTTGTCAAAACAGTTTTGACAAAAACAACAAAGAAATAATAAACATCTATATAATATTAATAATAATCTTTATTTTGTTTCACAAGCAACTCTGATTGCACTGTAGCAGATATGTGTTACATTGATGGTATAATCAAACATTATCTGTCAAATAAAAGTACATTTGTATTGTACATTTGTGAAAAAGAAAGCACAATTATTTTGTTCCCATACCGACAGTGATGAAATACAGTGTGCTGGAAACCTCACTACTGGAGAGTTCTCATGTAGCTCTTGGCTGTTTTGTTCCCCCACAGCTTGGAGCAATTATCATTCTGAAACTTTTCAGGTAAAACCGTGGTGGTCCACAGATTGACGGATACCTATTGTTAAATCCACATGACCTGTTAATGGTGTACTTTCAAATATTTGTGCTGTGGGGTATGGTGGGGTTTGTGTATGTGTGTGTCTGAGTAAGTGTGTGTCTGTGTAAATCCAGCTATAATTAATTTGTCCATGCCCAAATACATTCATTCTAAAAGTGTGGAGATGCAAAGGTAAGAGTGACACGCCAGACTTCATCTGTTCACAAATCTCATTCACTTCCTCAAGTTACAATTTGAAACAAATACGATTTACATGAGAATCAATCACTTCTGTGCACATTTACTTCACTACACCTCTGTAGATGGTGTAAGAGTGTCCAAACATCTAAGTAAGTAAATGACATGTTTTTGTCAGTTATGGTTACCTCTGCATTTAACCCATCCTTCGTGAAGAGTGAACACACACTGCAAGTCGTGAACACACACACACCCGGAGCAGTGGGCAGCTATCACTGCAGCACCCGGGGAGCAATCGGGGGTTTGGTGTCTTGCTCAAGGGCACTTCAGTTGCTACCTTCCTTCGCTGGAATCGAACCAGCAACCTACTCATTACAAGCCCGACTCCTTAACCAGTAGACCACAACTGCCCACAACTGCCCACAACTGAAACATGTCTGGTTTCAAAGAGGGGTATAACAGAAAAACATGAGATGGCTAAATGGCCAAAAGATCAACATAAATCATCACTGATTGCTGGAAACTTTCCATAGATCTAATTTCTACGTCCCCTACAGCACCATCATCAACACATGTCTATATAATAGATAAAGTCTGTTGTAAATGCATGACCTATGCAGAACAAAGATGCCAACGTTTAGTGAACTAAGATTAATTTTTAGTGATAGCCTGCAAATTGCATTTTGATGATTAATATGTGCATATTAGTGCACTTGTGCTACCATGTGCACATAAATGATCACAGGTGCACGCACAACTACAGATTTTTCATCTTTTCATGCTCAGGTAGAAACAAACACGCCATTATCAGTCTGACCACTGGAATCACAATGAACACATGTCCATCAGGAAGAGTTTTCAGCTTCTTGTTAGTTACATGTATAGACATGTTTCTGTGGTCAGTTTGCCTTTCAGCTCTTTTGAAAAGAGTAAAAAAGTAAAGGTAAACGTCTTGAGTCAGATAAAAGTTTTCCAGATGATTCAGAGGAGCAGACATGGCCACTGCACAAAGATGCTCTAAGGAATTTCTGATACCATCAGTTCAAGTTCTCTTGTAGCAGTGCATGTAAATATGTAAGGGCAGCTGGGTAGCTCCCTAAGAAACAACTGCATGTGCCCACTCAGGGTCATAAAAGAGACAGTCCGGTCTTATCTGACAGGTGGCGCTAGTGGACAGCTCTGTGGGTGTGCACCATGGGGGGGTGAGGCACTATTGGTTACTGTAGGCCTCAGTGTCCAGTATCCTTCTGAAGTCTTGGGCTATATGGCCTGAGACTCTGGAGGCCCATGGCAATCCAAGCGTCTGGAACACTGGCCTCACTAGTCTAATCAGTCAGGAGCTCTGTGGGCACAATTTCATAAACTGCATTTTTCTAATAAAGCTTTATTTTAAATATTCACATAGAAAACGGATGTAATGTCAATAAATCATATTCAAGTTACACCTTTACGAGGGTTAAATATAAAATGTCCAAAAGTATGTCACAATAATCATTAGATAGGTGACTTATAAGGACTGAGATTAATTTGGTGCAAACATTTCATGCAGCTATACAAACAAATGAGCTTTTCAGCTAAAAAAGAAGTTGTCTAGCAGCTTTTATATGAACATTGAAAATCGTCAATATTCAGTTCCATTAAAGTGACCAAAAACACATGTCAAGGTCATTTTAATAGATTGGTTTGTCAGTTCTTCTGATCAGTAAAGATCCTATTTGTGTGATCAAAGTGATTCAAAATGGGATATCAGAAGATCTTCATCAAGCAATGACAAAAAGCTTTATTTGCACTTTACACCATTTTGTCAAGATTTGTCATAAAATCACATGCACATAAAATCACATAAGGCAGTTGTGGCACATTTTGGGTATGGGTTACCATATCTGACAAAAAACGTGTCACTTTCACATACCTATAACAAATTGCGTAGAGTATAATAACTAATAACTCTCACATTATGGGTCTAATAACTCAAACGTAGAGTATGTGATTTGTTACTTAAAATAAACAGCACATACAATTACCATAGCAGTACTTTTGATTTACTACCCACTAATCTGTACCAGTCTGTACTAGTCTGAGTTACCCCACTGAAAACAGAGTTTGATGCTTGGTAACAGTACTTGTCTAAAACATGAACTGTATTCATTTACTGTAATACTCTGAAGTTTTGATACTCTGTGTCTAAACACTGTTTTTCACTGTATTAGATCTCTTTGAATCATATTAAGCTGTTAAGTAAGCATAACAACTGTAAATATATGTTTGCTGTAAGAAAATCACAGGCATAACATTCATCCAGAATCAACTGATACTATACATAAACTGTATCATATATGATTCTGAGTCTCAAAACGTATATAATACTTAAACTAATATATGTGTGTGTGTGTGTATCATATCACAATCACCTCTGTAAATGTACATTCTGTGACACCTCAGTCTCACTAACAATTTCACTCCCTCAATACTAACTGTTTATATTGTTGACATCCATGAGAGTGATGAGAGATCTGGCCTGAATTTGGCCAGCAAACTTTGTTAGCTTTGCTGTGACCATATAAGGACCCTTTGCTCAAGCCTGAGACACATGCTGTAGAGACTGTAGCCCACATCTCCCTATAAAACCCACCTAAAAAAAAACAACTGAACCAATGAGCATTTGTCAGACTTTACTGGCGAGCCTAAACTCCGCTGGTGGCCAGATATCATCATCCAAACATCCAACATGGACCCAGCAGAAAGAGTTTATTATAGAACTGCATCAATAACCAGAAGACTCAATTTTGCTTAACCATACACGCCACTCTTTAGACCAACCGTGGTTACAATGATCATACAGATGTTGACTTAAAATGTAGCATATACTAAACCAATCCAGTATCATCCAAGAACAAAACCTTACTTTAAATATTGCATAACTTAAATTAATAAAGTGTGCGATTTTTGTTCGTAAACTTTTACAAATGTTTTTATAAAAGTCTTAATACAAGAAAAAAGCAATGGTCTCGTATCCAGTTTTAATAGCGGACAGTGACAGTCTCACCTCGAACACCTGAAGAGGATGTTGAGGGTCCTGCGCGCTCTGACGCAGTCTGAAGCCCCAGGGCGCGCCGCCGCGCAGCGTTATGCACACATAATCCCCAGCGCCCATTGTCCAGCAGTTCTCCCCCAGACTGCGTGATCAACCCTCTTCTGCTCGATATCTAAGGCTGCCTTTGGTGGGTGTAAAGCCACAATAGAGTCCAGCCCTCTTTTGGCATCATTTTTCAAAGCCCTTTCCGTCTAAACCGCTGTGCTTTTGCGTACAGGTTTAAAGTAACGGACCTCTTGATAAAAGCAATGCGTTTTCATTATGGATCATGAGCGCTTGTGTTCAGAACAGTCACTGTTCACATCGTTAGATTTACCGTGATGTAGTATGATTTCAAATGTAAAGAGATCAAAGAGGATAAAGGGCTCAGATGCTCATACATTTCTATCAGTAGATGTCATGGGTTATGGGAAAGTTTATGACTGGCGAGAAACACAAAAATAAACATGTTGTTCTAATATGAGTATGTGCCTGACATTTACCAACAAAAGTACTTTTTTAAAACAATACAGGTATTTTAAATTTACTTCATAGCTGAAAAGAAAACATTAACATTTAACATAACAATATAATGGAAGGTATTTTGTCCAATTTATTGCTTAGAACTGTCTTGAATTAGAATATTTCTGTGAATTCTGCATATATAAAGCTGTAGCTAATACTGAGTAAAGAAGGCAACAGAATAATGCCATAGTATGAGTCATTCAGATAGGGGCCGACTATAATAAAGAGATTAATTAAAATCATCTTTAACAAATGTGTTCATTGAAAGTCAAGTCAAGAAGACGTTATCATGTTGATATTAGAGAAGTTTTACATCTTGTAATGTTTTACAGTATTAATTACTGATAATTCATAATTGTTTTGCTGTTCAAACAATGCTTAAAGCAATTAATTAGCCTGAAGAATGTTTGATATGTATAATATAGGTATGATAAGAATGATATGTATACAGCATGTTGTGAAGATGGCTCATTTTAGATACTATTTCATATTTTATGCAAATGTATGAAGAATAAAAATATGCTTCTCCAATCAGAATCAATTAACATAAGGTTTTCAGTAGTAACTTGGAAACCCATATATTGTGAAATGCCCCATTATGCAGAAATTGGTTTTCAAAAATAACATTTTCCTGAGAAATACTCACACATTTAAAACTATGATAACAAGCCCTGGCATATCCTAGTAGTTTTATTAATGGCCTTTGTGCCAAAGCATTTCAAAAACATCCTGCTGGGAGAATTTTGTGTAACCTTTAAGTCAGCGATTGATTTCTCACAACCCCAGAGCCAAAGAGATGTCACTATAAATCAACATATTCATTAGCAAAATCAGATTATAAGTGATAAGATAACCAAGCTGACACAAAACAGAAAGTATGAATATGAAAGATGAATACAACATAGACACAAACCCTGGCTTAAATATTTGTAGTTTGACTACATTTAGGTCTTTATACTGTCTTTATATATTATTTAATGCTAAATAATAAGGCCACTAATCGCTATAACTATTTATGTTTTTCAATCAGTGATTTTGATATGGTGAATTAGAAAGCATGTTGTACAGCCTAACAGAAACATGCATATTAACGTTTCATGTTTTATGCCGTTTTCTCTCCAGCATGTTCAGTCGGCTGTTGGCAGCCTTGAATGAGAATCTTCCTTAATATTCAGGAAGCAGAACATAATGCTGTTTAGCTGTATCTCAGCTGCAGATGTTTCTCCTGAACGCCACAGTGAACAGAATGGCGTCTGCTACGCACATCTGCATCTTTGCTGACGTGTTGTGGTCCGCGGGCACGCACGCATGCGCAGCTGCAGCCGCGGTGTACGCAGACAGCGGCTGGAGTTTGACGTGGCACTCTCGGCACGCGAGTCCGCATCAGTCAGCGCACGGGACGCTCGCACCATCATTCTGTGAAAGGTAAGTTCGTGTTATTATTCTTACGTGCTGATATGGCAACACATTTACAGAACTACAAAACCTCACGTTGATTTGGGCGCGTATTATCACGATATCTATTTCTGATACACGTAAAGTTTGCGTTCTCTACAGTTTCCGTCTGCGGCAGAAAATAAGTTTGTATCGGTCTTTCAACAGCTGCTGGACGCGTCTGCGTGTCTCTGCATCGACCGCGATCGATGTTTGTGTTTGGACTTTATTCAGTAAAGTCATCTGTGCTGTGGAAACATCATAACGGTATTTGACGTGGCAGTTCAGGGCAGTGGCTGATACTGTACATGAGTTCACACTGAGACCATCTGTATCAGCGAAACATCGTGATAGTTCTGAACATTGTGTGTGGGGAATGATTTAAACGAGACATATTGCAAGATCTTATATCCTGAGCCAGCGTTACCAAAGGCCTTACCTCCAAAAAAAAAAATATGTCTCAGTTCTCAATTCACGCGTGATAAATATGGTCCATACAGACCAGTCCAGTATTTAGATGATTAGATGATCAACAGAGAACCAAGAAAAAGTATCAATAATAGAATTAAAGGAGGAATATTACACGTCTCCTAGTTTGTCTTGAATCTCTTGTTACATATGTTATGTGGGGTTTATATTGTGCATGGATGAATGAAAAGTTAACTTATGAGTTATTAAAGAGTTAGATAGTTATAATGTCACATTATAATAAAATGATTTATTGTAATGACACCCACAGTATAATTATTAAAATGACCAAGAAGATCTGGAGGCCTAACCAGGAGGCCTTACATAAATTAATTGATACTTTTTTTGAAGGTTGAATGTAATAGTGAAACCACAAGTTTTATTTTTTGGTTGCATTCTGACCCTGGGGAAATTTATTCTGGGCAGACTGTGTTATCATCAACGTTTCTTATCTCTGAACAGTTCAGTGTCAAAGTTCTTGATCCCACGGGATTATAGTTAAGGTTATGGTATCAGGTAAACTTCACAGAAAGCAGTTTATTATCTTAAGTGTTTTATGACACACTATTTCTGGCCTTCATTCATAAAAGTAGCAGTTCTGGGCTAAATGCAACAGGTTGTTTTAAAGCAACTATATTATATTTAAAAAATGCAACCAATTGTTTCAAAACTAAACGTTTACATATCTTTCTATTTTCAGAGCTTCAGAAATGAACAGAATATATCGTGCTGTAGGTTCTAACTGATGTCATTTCCTCAGTTTCAGGCCATCTTTTTGTTCCTGATTGGAATGAAAGTATTGTAAGGACAGGATGAGTCAGCAGGGTTATGTTGCCACCCCTCCATACTCTCAGGCCCCGGCTGGAATGGGGGGATACTCCACTGGTTTTGGAAACTCCCCTCCTCAGTCCCATTATGAGCTGTATGGATCTTCAACACAGGCTTATTCTGCCCCTCCGTCAGGTAAAATGGTTCTTCTGTTTTACTGTTCACTTGTGTCATAATGCTGACAAGTTTCATTATGTCCTTCTGATGTATGAAGGTCTGAAGTACGTCTGGAAAAAGAAATGTTTGTATTTTTTGTTTATATAGACAACAGCGTAGAGGAAAACAAATGAGACCTCTTTAATCTCTCAATTGTTTCTCCTAGACAGCAAAAGGGGACTTCTGCTCCTTTGAACAATGAGATGTTCTCATGTGTCTTCATTTCAGAAGAGATTCTAGTACTGTCTTAAAAGTTTATTTGCAGCGGTTCAGTTTTCTACAGTATGTACCGTTCTCGTGATGCGTGTTAAATATATTCGTTTTTCCAGGCATGCTCAAACCATCTGCAATTCCTCCACCATCAGCATCCAGTCAGTATGGAGCTAGCGTTCAGCAGAATGGGGCCCACAGGTAAATCCTGCTTCTGCAACGTTATTGAATGTAACAGCTGCTAATATTTTTAAAACCATTTTTACTTTTTCTTCCATCAGCTTCCCACCTACTCCTATAGCCTCAGTTCCTCCCATGTCTTCTTATGGACAGACTCCTCAAGGCGCTTATCACAGCATGGCACAAGCCCTGCCTCCAACTCAACAGCTGACCAATCAAATGAGTGCTATGAACATTGCAGGATATGGTGAGAATGATGCCATTTTATAGGTGGATTTAAAAAGGTTCTTCTCTATAATTTGACATTTATCTTTAAAAGAAGGCTTGGTGCTTCGGTTGACCCAGTTTATGTTCAACCTGCTCTTTAGGCCATAGAGGCCCCTCTTTAGGCCCCTCCAGCTCAGCAGCACCAACACCATTTCACACATCTCCAGCACCCTCAATGGGACATCCTCCTCTGTCTCCACCAGGACAACAGACACCCTCAATGGGACATCCTCCTCTGTCTCCACCAGGACAACAGACACCCTCAATGGGACATCCTCCTCTGTCTCCACCAGGACAACAGACACCCCTAATGGGACATCCTCCACCAATAGGAATGGCTGGCCCACTTGGACCAGGTGTCCCTCTGGGTGGAGGCGGCCACCAGCCAGCACTTGGACCTCAAGGCTATCCACAGCAACCAGGTAGAAGCTGGGGGGAGGTTGTAACAATGGTAATGTAATAGATCAAGAACATATTTAATAGTGATGTGTTAAAATGCTTTTACCAGCTTTACTACACAAAAACAGCTTGTAGGTTAAAAAGTATTAAATGCTGTGGTTCTGTAGCTTTATTAAAACATAGAGGAGTTTGTATGATTGACAAAACAGCATTGACGTGATTCTATTTGTTAATGCTAGTGGTGCAAAATTTACACACTTAAATCAATAAATGTACTCTTTAATCAATTACTTTATTGAGTTTTTTGAGTTTTATTTTTTAATTTTAAAACAAAAATGTGCACAGGCCTGTATGGTGGACAGATGGCAGGCCCACAAACAGGTGCTTTTGCAGGAGGATTTCCTGGAGGTCCGGCCCAGATGGCAGGTCCTCCTCAGAAGAAGCTGGACCCTGACTCCATTCCAAGCACAGTAATAGCAAAGAACAATGCTGTATCATAATATGAACATCTCTTTATTTGTATGCAGTGTGAGGTGCATTGACTTTTCTGTTGCAGACACAAGTGATTGAAGATGATCAGGCTAAAAGAGGAAATCAGGTGTATGTGACAAACATCAGAGGTCAGGTGCCTCCACTGGTCACCACTCAGTTTACAGTACAGGATCAAGGTAAGCATGAGGACTTACTGGTATCAGAGATGTATAGAGATTTATTTTAATAGAGGAAGCTGTCTGCCATGTTTAGGGAACACCAGCCCAAGATTCATACGCTGCACAACATACTCCTTTCCCTGCACTGCTGATATTGCAAAGCAATGCAAAGTGCCTCTGGCAGCCATTATCAAACCCTTTGCTACCGTGCCCAAAAATGAGGTAAGTACTATTTTCTCTGCAGTCCTATTTTTAATTCCAGTTTTGCATATATTCATTTAGCTGAAATGTTTATCCTAAGCCATTTATGTTAACGACTCATCCAAATAAATGTTCAGTTTGTTTTTACGTACAATAAATTCACTAAAACAGGCTGGGAGCAAATACTAACTCAATATTAACTTATAAAACAATGGCAAACAGGAACCCATTGAAAAACCACACTAGTTTTTCTAGTGTTACAGAGTTAGTTTAGCCAGCAATGAAATGAAAGAATGTTGACATGTTTTTTGGGGGGGGCTCAAGATCATCATTCACCAACATTCTGCCCAAACTTCCCTCATGTTCCACAAAGTGAATAATGAATTTTCATTTCGGAATATTATTCCTTTGAGAATGACTACTGTTGTCCGTTTGTTTTCTTCTGGAAAGTGATGTCTTTGGAATATGTTCAAAGTTAATTCACGAGTGCTGTGTGTGCTCTCACTTTATTGGTTTGCTTTAATGGTGGCTTTGATGCCTTCAAGACTTGCTTAACTCTGGAATCTTTCACCGTCTTATTCAACATCATCAGGACCTTATTAGGAGATGTTAGTGTTGGTATTCTAGTGAGAGACTAATTAGTGTAAGTTCAGTCTCCTGGGAACATGTCAGATCAATAATTATTTGTGCTCCCAATTGTAGAACAGAACTGCCCACAGAACACACTGACCCATATTTAGTTTTGTTTTGAACTGCTTGACTTCATATTTCAAAGTCTATGAGGCAAAGTAAGAGTTATCAGAGGTAATACATTCTGTTGATGAGCTACAGTATAATGAAAACTTGTCTCTGAACGTTCAGTTTCTGCAGTGTTATCTTACTAACAATAACACAACAACGTTTTGAACAACAACTTTCAGAGTCACTGACAACTTTTAATTAAACTGGTCAGCTTAAACCTTTTTATCCTGAGCTTTATTTCTTTGTTTTTGTACCTGAACATAGCAAGCACACATCAGTGTTTGATAAGTTACAGATGTCTGTCATTGTCTCTGTGGTCTCTGTAGACTCCTCTGTATGTTGTAAATCACGGTGAGGCTGGACCAATTCGCTGCAGTCGCTGTAAGGCTTACATGTGCCCTTACATGCAGTTTATTGATGGAGGTCGACGCTATCAGTGTGGCTTCTGCAGCTGTGTTAATGAAGGTTAGTACTGAAGATTCACTTTCACACTGCTGGAGCCTGAACATACCCGTCAAACTACTCTGACTTTCTGTTTTTTCTGTTTGATTGTTGTTATCAATAATGTCAATAATGTAATCAACACTGTTGAACATATTAACAGACTTTTATGAGCAGACTTTTATGTTAGCGTGTTCTGTGAGTTTACTGGTAATCCTGTTCTTTGTTCACATATAGCAGCTTACTGGTAAATTACTGGTAATGGTACTGATTATACTGACTCTTACTGATTAATTGCCAGGACTGATAATTCTTTAAAGGCCCTGTTCACACATGATCTTTAACAGTAATTTGCCAGTAATTTACCAGTAAAGACAACGTGTGTGAAAGAGGCTATGACTTAAAAACAGAGTAACAATATGTTTTGTGTTCACCATCATAGTTCCAGTGCACTATTTCCAGCATCTGGATCACATGGGCAGAAGAATGGACCTGTATGAGAGACCAGAGCTGTCTTTGGGCTCTTATGAGTTCATTGCTACAATGGATTACTGCAAGGTAACGTCACCAGTAATTCAACTTAAACAGTGAGACATTGATTGACATGAAAGAACAGAACACAGTTTTGTTGAATTGGATTGGTTTGGCACACATATTGAAAACACAGTGATGAAGTGTAAATTGAGTGTATTATATCAACAGAGTTTATTTTTAATGAAGATGTTATCCCAATGTTTCCTACAGGAATGTAATGGAAGGTAAGCTTGTAGATTATTATAGGCTGTGCTTTGTTCTCATGGGCTCAGAGTGAGACAGATGTTTCTTTATCAGAAGTCACACTTTATCACATTTTATTTACTCAGAAAAAGACAATTAAATCTCGGCTAACACAGGACATGAAGAATAAAGACCTTTAAAGAAGATGATTTCAACTCAAAGTACTTTTCAGACCAGTTTGAATTAAGTCATTTCCTCTAATACATTGTCTTGAACTTCTGAAGATTAACTTGCTTCTGTTGGAACGGCATTTTACGGTGTGAAATGAGTTTCATTCAAATGTATCTTATACTACATTTTCATAGGTCATAGTGTTAAGAGCTGTAATCTCAAATGTATGTTTGAGTTCACATATCACACTTATAGGATTTTTGGCTGCAGTTTGTCCTGGCGTCTTTATCTCAGCCTGACACCATAAATCACCCAGCTGGGCTCTTATTTCTCTTATTTCATCCTTTTATACAATAAAAGGATGTTTATTAATATTTAGAAATCTGGTCAGCAGATTCCTCTGCTGTAAAACTAAGGGCCTTTACGTTGATCATTCTATCCAGTGTTCTGGGATTAATGTTTTTACTGTGTTCAACTTTACATACTAATCTCAAAGTACACGTTGATGTGTTTTCTGCTGCACGAGAGTTTTAAATTGAGGTCACATGAACCATCACATAAAAAGACTCATGGGTTGACAGCACTGGCTTCTTTTACTCAAACTGAAAATAAGCTGTTTAGAGAGAACAACGTGACTAAGTATTTGTATAATTAAACTGTTATTTATAATAATCCTTGACAAAAAAACACAATATAAACGTGCAGCTGTGTGGTGAGATTTACAGTTACAGACTACTTAAGGTTTCACAATTATTACTGACAATATAGATGGTAATGATACAGTTTGAAGTGCATGAGCTGACATGAATAACTCTGTGATGTTTTTTTCTGTCTTTAAGAATAATAAACCACCCAGTCCTCCTGGCTACATCTTCATGATCGACGTCTCCTACACCAACATCAAAAGTGGTCTTGTCAAACTAATATGTGAGGAGCTTAAGACGTTGCTTGACCGACTTCCCAAGTACGTCAAGATAAAACCTTTGATTTTGACTGAAGGTGTATTTTGGATTGTTTTCATCTCGTGCTCCGGGTTTTGAAGCTTTAGGCAGAGATGTTCTGTCTGCAGCTCTCAGGTTCCACACACACGTTCTCTGCTGCTGGCAGACTGGAAAGTGAAGGAATCTGTCTGGAAACTGCTCTGCCAAATATGGTAACAGGAGCAGAACCGAATAAAGTATGGAGGAGGAAAAAAAATTCCAATATCTCATCATTTGAAAATGCCTGCCTAAAGGAAGAGAGGTTTTTTTCAGGGTTGAAAGTGAAAGGGTTCAACGGTCCTGCAACATTTTCAAATCTAAATATGTCTTTGTGCAGATGGCTGTGATTATTGTGTTTGTTTGGAGGCCTGCCAGCTGAAAGATTTTTACTTGCCTCTAGGGATTATTTCAGATTTTTTTAGCCCCTGAAACTCCTTACCTCTCCTCCAACAGTTCCTAATGATACGTTCTTATGTGGGAGCTGACCTCACTCTCAAGACAGATCAGTAGTGCGCTCCAAATAATTCTGTGACACATTATCTGATTTTAGTTCTCGGCTTTACTTGCTGATTTGCTTACAGTTAATGAAAACCACATTGAACCAGAACTGATTGGGTTTGTTCTGTGAGCAGTGGAGAAGCGCTTTCACTTAAATGAAAGGATTGGCATAAATGGACTGAGAGTAATCCAGGCCATCACCATGTTTTACAGTCCTGTAGCAGCCATAGCAAGCTCCAAACAGCAGCTGTAGGCGTCAGTTTGAAATGCTCTTATTTGTTGGCCAGTTATCATGTAGTGCTGTACATGGTGCTGGTGTATGTGTGTCTCTGTGTTGTGTGCATTTCTTTAGAAAGGTGGAATGCATGGAACAGTGTCAGGAATCTGTTGCTTAAGCTAATGTTTTGTGTATGAATAACGCAAAACTAAAGGCCTTTTTATTTATTTTTATTTATTATTAAAATTTATTTTAATTTATTTATTTTAACCTATTTTATTTAGAATAAAAATAACACATGCATTTCACATAACATGCATTTTTAGGGTTTAAAATAATAAATCAATATGCTGTTGAAAATGAAGACAAAATATTTGGATACCTTCTGCTAGGACATTAGTGTATATTTGAGTGGAACTGACCAACCCCAAACATCCACTTAAAATAAGCTTGACAGGTTTACACGTAAACCTGAAGATTATAAAGATAATTGGAGACAAGGTTCTGAATGTCTAGCATCATTTCTTTGTGCTTGGTTTCCATTTAAAAATCAACCTTTCAGATGTCTCTATTTTATCTATGATCTATTTTTATAAAGAGAGGAGGGGGCAGACAGGTCGACCATCAAAGTGGGCTTTGTCACCTATAACAAAATTCTGCACTTCTACAATGTGAAGAGCGCTCTGGCCCAGCCTCAGATGATGGTGGTGTCCGATGTGGCTGAGATGTTTGTTCCACTTCTCGATGGGTTCCTCGTCAACTTTCAGGAGTCTCAGGCTGTTATCAACAAGTAGGTTTCTTCCTACATGAACTTTCTTTCAACGGAGAGTTATTGCATAAAGTTACTTACTTGCTTATCTTTTTCACCAACTTCATTAGCCTGACTTGATAAACAACTAGCTTCTTGTTTGGCTTGTTGTTAATGTATAATATAAAGTGCTGTGTTGTTTCCTGTAGTCTTTTAGATCAAATCCCTGACATGTTTGCTGAGACCAATGAAAGTGAGACAGTTTTTGTGCCCGTCATTCAAGCTGGTGTGGAGGCACTGAAGGTACGTAACAAATCTAGGAGGCTGAAGTATTTACTAAACAATGTCTTTGTCTTCATGGTGTTTATGTCAGTCCATCTGTTCATTTGCTCACTTATCCTCATGCTTCTACTGTTTGGTATAGTTTAACAACAGTGCATTCCCGTACTGCATGTCACCAGCAAGCTTTGCTTGATAAGCATTTTGTTTCATAGTTGTCTTGTCAGGTTTTTACATTTTCATTAATACATTTGGCAGACGCTTTTATCCAAAGTGACATACAGTGCATTGAGGTTAACATTTTATCAGTACATATGTTCTCTGGGATCCAACCCACAACCTTTGTGCTGCTTACACAGTGCTCTCCAACTGGGCTACATTTATAAAACATTCATAAAACATCCATTCAGCTCCTGATCTGAACTGGACAGTTTATCCAAAAATTGAAATTTGTTTAAATTAATATTTACTCATCCTCATGTTTCAAAGCTACGTGAAGACTATAAGTCCTCATGTTTGAAACGACGTGAGCGTGAGTAAATAATAACAGAATAATTGGTTTTGTGTAATCTGTACCTTTACATTTCTTTTTTTTTAGTTATTGTTACACAATGGAACTGAATTATAACTGTAACTGAATTATACTGTTGACTGTCCTCATGTGATGTGTGAATCTGAGCTGTGTTTCTTTGCTCAGGCTGCTGAATGTAGCGGGAAACTCTTCATCTTTCACTCTTCCATCCCGTCAGCCGAGGCTCCTGGAAAACTCAAAAACAGAGATGACAGGAAACTAGTCGGCACAGAAAAGGAGAAGGTGAGAATGTCTCCGCAGGCAGAACTTTACCCTTCACTTGTAAACCGCTGTTAACAATTCTAACTAATTAACTAACTAATTCATTGTTAACATATACAACCCTAATGTGAAGTTAAAGTGTTAACAAAAACTAAATCCTAAAGCAGATTTGAATTTGTGTGTGTTGTCAGACTCTGTTTCAGTCTCAGCGAGGTGTGTACGAGCAGCTGGTTAAAGATTGTGTAGCACAGGGTTGTTGTGTCGACCTCTTCCTCTTTCCCAGTCAATATGTGGATTTAGCCAGCATGGGTGAGGTCCCCTCGCACACCGGGGGCTCAGTCTACAAGTACAGCAACTTCCAGGTACAGACACATTTCATTCTTGAAATACAAAGAAAAACCTGCTACTGTTTGACTAGGTTTGTACATGTGTAGTATAGTGATTTACTGCCCTCTTGTGGTCAACATGTGTTTTTCCTCATCAGGTGGATGTTGATGGTCAGCATTTCCTCACTGACCTCAGGAGAGATGTGGAGAAGTCTGTTGGATTTGATGCCATCATGCGTGTCCGTACCGGCACAGGTAATAACATTGTACAGCTGAGTTTTCAGCCTTCATCTGGATTGTGTCCATAACACTTTATAACTTTTAGTGATAGCATTTACAAACATCTGTTCATTTGCATTCATATTTAATAACCGCTCATCTGTATTAAAGTTGTAGAACATATTACTAGATAAAAAGTGTATATTAAATGTAGATATGATATATTTTTATTAAATATGATTAAACATTTATCTAACTATATTTCTATATAAACATTTGGTGTTTTTGCAGTACCTTGGTGGAGTCCCAGGGGCTCAGTTAAAAACACTGGTCTTAACAAAAAACACTATAAAGTTAAACAAACATCCAATCACATTGACCTATGATGTCAGATATGCATATGCTTACATCTGCTCTTCTCATTCAAGGCTTCAGAGCCACAGATTTCTTTGGTGCTGTCTACATGAACAACACTACAGATGTGGAGATGGCCGCGGTGGATTGTGACAAAGCCGTGACTGTAGAGTTTAAACACGACGACATACTCAGCGAAGAGTCTGGGGCTCTTTTACAGGTTTGTGTACCCATGTGTTATTCAGCTTTGAGAGATCTTACAATGAGAAGACTGTGTCAGATTGTGATTTCCTCATTCACTGTGTTGTTTTCACCCCCCTTGTGTCATTTCCCAGTGTGCTCTGCTCTACACCACCATCAGTGGACAGAGACGCCTGCGAATACACAACATGAGTCTCAGCTGCAGCTCACAGCTCTCTGAACTCTACAAAAGCTGCGAGACTGACGCCCTCATCAACTTCTTTGCTAAGTCAGGTGACGGCCCCTCCAACTTCTTCAAACTAAAGCCATAATCCCGAAACTGAAAAAAAACCCCACAATGACGAATATAAAAAATGTCAAAGAATTATGCCAAATGTTATCTGTTGTTGTCAGAAGATATTTAGGCACATCTGAGGATCTGGAATGATGAGGTGTTGTCAACTTCAGTAGATGTATCTGAAGCATCTGGCACTACTCAATGCAGGGCTATAAAAATACATCAGTTGTAATGGATTTTCCGTGGATTACACACGGCTCGGATTGGTCTCAGTCTGTCAAGTTTTCAGTTCTCTTGATGGATTGCTGTAGTGAAGTGATGTTGGTCGTCTGCTGTGTTCTGTACAGTCCAGCACTGCAGATGGGAAGTTATATTCAGAATGAATTGTTTGGTTGTGTTGTGTCATCTGATTCACACAGATAACATTCGGTGAATAAAGGACGCAGACAGCAGTAAATACAGTGAATACTGCATGTATAAGCTCATCTTTTAAGAAGTGATTAACTGTGACTGTTTCAGCATACCGGGCTATGCTCAGCCAGCCACTGAAGACAGTGAGGGAAATCCTGCTCAATCAAACAGCTCACATGCTGGCCTGCTACAGGAAAAACTGCGCTAGCCCTTCAGCAGCCAGCCAGGTTAGTCACACAAACAAACACTGATTATAGCATTGAACTGGCTGGACTTAGTTCCTCACAGAGCGTGTGTGAACTCATTTCAAGTCACTTGACAGATTCTCTTCTGACCTGCATCATTTTCCTGCAGTTAATCCTGCCTGATGCCATGAAGGTGTTTCCTGTCTACATGAACAGTCTGTTGAAGACTCCACCTCTAGTGGGCAGTGCTGAGCTCTCCACAGACGACAGGGCCTTTTACAGACTCATGCTGATGTCCATGGGAGTGGAGGAGACCCAGACCTTGCTGTACCCACGACTGATCCCACTGGTGAGTTAAACACACCAAATCCGCCCTTGTGCGTCTGCTCCATCATTAATGTCACTGATCTTTCTGACTCTGTCAGCACAACGTGGATGTGGGCAGTGAGTGTTTACCTGAAGCGGTGCGCTGCTCTGAGGAGCGTCTGTGTGACACGGGCATGTTTCTACTGGAAAACGGCCTCTATGTGTTCCTCTGGCTGGGACAGGCCTGCCCACCTGACCTGGTGCAGAACATCTTCAATGTACCCTCTCTCAACCATCTGAACACAGAGGGGGTATGACACACACACACTGAGCTAATCAAATCACCTTTCTCTAATCCAACCCCTAAACCTAATTCTCCCAGTAAACCTTTGCCATTATTTAATTAATAAAACACAATTTATGTTTATCAAGCCATTTGGTTTATGAGGACACAGGAAGTGTCCCTATAAACCCTGTTTACATTATTATACACATGCATTATACACATTTGTGTCCTTGTAAACCACATATTCAACCCACCCCCACACCCCAACCAATATGTGTTATAACAAGATGATGTTAAATGTAACTCTATTGTTATGAAGTGTATGGCCCAATGATTGTTTTGAATCAGATGTACTGAGGGTCCACAAAAATCTTCTGTTTTCTTGCTTCCATTAGGATGCTCTTTAAAATCAAACTGACATTGATCATCAGGTTCTGCACTTGTGAAGAAAATCATTTGAAGTGGTGTCAGACTTTCAGACTGCAGTATAACGTTACTTTAACATTGGTTAAGATTGTATTGCAGTTTTCTTCATCAAGCGAGTAACTGATTCTCATGATGGGAATGAGCAGCAGGTTTAATAACTGCACATGTGATTGTTCTGCAGCTGACATCATTACCTGTGCTGGAAAATCCTCATTCCAGGAAAGTGCATTCAATCATCTCCAGCGTTTCACAGCAGAGATCCAGATCCATGAAGGTACGACTCTCTCTCTCTCTCTCTCTCCCTCTCTCTCTCCCTCCCTCTCCCTCTCTCCC